>JAODUJ010242193.1:0-10359 GCA_027564615.1 Psolus chitonoides
TCCTAACCCTAATCCGTAACCCTCTTGAATATTCAGAACATGTTATTAAGCTTACGAATTGGCTGTAAGCTTAGTGATCCCTAAACTCTAACTTTGTACCTGCTGAAACGTACGCGTTCATTATTTCATATCATTTATCTAGCGTTGCTACTTGCGTTGCCACTACACTTTTCATTTCGCACTGTTGCACCGAGTTACTCAACTATATGAGTCATGGGGCCTGGACTGATCTGTTCATATATGCCCCCGTGCGGTGCAATTAGTTACCCCCCCCCCCCGACGAGTGACATAATATCAAATACTGGTTGTGTAGGTACTTTTCTGTAACCTATGTTATCGGATTGATCGATGTATGTATGTGTGTGTGTGTGCGTGTGTATGTGTGACGCTCTCAACTTGGGTGAGTGATAACTCAATAAATTACTGATGGTTAATTGTCATACTTGGTGTACAGATGTATCATGGTGCGAATGTGTGCCCTATTGTTTTTGGTGCTGACCTAATGAAGTTTAATCAAGTTATGAGGTCAAATGAAAAATTCTTTGATTTAGAATAACTTTGTAACCGTAAGTTGGATCGCATCCAAACTTGGTAGGTGTAAGCATGATTTGGTGCCGAAAACTGTGAAGGTCATTTGGAGGTCATCAGGGTTCACTTGGGAGCAAATTTCCTAAGCCTGTTGGATTTACATGAAACTTGGTGGATATAGTCAAAATTGGTGCCAAAAATGTCGATTGTCATTTGGAGGCCATCGGGGTAATTTGAGGTCACATTTCTAAAGATTGTTGTTTTTCCTGGGAATTCGGTAGACGTAGTCAACATTTCGTGCCAAAAATTGTTGAGGTCATTTAGAGGTCATCAGGGGTCATTTGAGTTCATAATATAAATTTACATGGAACTGAGTAACATGGAACTAACTAATACATGGTCATTATTGTTAGTGGTGGAGGTGAAAAGTAATTTGAGGTCAACAGAGGTCAATCACTTAAAACCTTGTAACCAACATAATTTGATAAGGAAACCTCAATTGAGTTCATACTTGGTATGTGTGTTCATCACATGGTCCCTATTGTTTTTAGTAGAGGTCAAAGGTCATGTGAGGTCAACAGAGGTCAAACACTGCAAACCGTGTGACAACTATAACAGGATGGGGCAAACCTAAATCGAACTCATACTTGATATGTGTGTTTGTCATGGTTAGTACACGTTCCTCTTGATTCAAATGTAGGTCAAAGGTCATTTGCGGTCAACAGTGGTCAATCACTGGAAACCTCCATAGGCAAACTTCAATTCAGCTCATATTTCTTTGGTATGCTCTTTACAGTTTAATTCCATTCAGCAAGGAACCATAGTGCACATTGGGCTCTTGTCTCTTAATATCAGTGACTATACCGAGCTGGAACGGTATATTCCAAGGTACGGAAGTTAATGTAGGCTACGTATTCACCATTTGCACCAGTCGAGAAATGTATTGTTGCATGATCTGCATCAGTGTGAAGGTACATACACCAAGGAGGAAAGGGCCTGTACCATTTGCACTAGTGGAGAAAAGCATGTACCATTTGCACCAGTGGGGAAGTGATGTTTGTACTATCACCCAAGGAGAGGAGGGAATGCACCATTTGCACCAGTGGAGAAGTGATTTTTGTATTATCACCCAAGGCGAGAAGGGACTGCACCATTTGCACTAGTCGGGGAATATGTGTACTGTCACACTAGGAGAGGAAGGCGTGTACCATTTGCACCAGTGGAGAAAAGCATGCACCATTTGCACCAGTGAGAAAGTGACGTTTGTACTATCACCCAAGGAGAGGAGGGAATGCACCATTTGCACCAGTGAAGAAGTGCTTTTTGTATTATCACGCAAGACGAGGAGGGACTGCACCATTTGCACTTGTCGGGAAATATGTGTACTGTCACACTAGGGGGGAAGGGCCTGTACCATTTGCACTAGTGAGAAAAGCATGCTCCATTTGGACCAGTGGGGAAGTGACGTTAGTGGAGGGACTACATCATTTGCACTGTCAGAGAATATATATAACACCGCTAACTCTAACCATAACCAGTAAGTATTGTATCCTGGTTTAACATGTGTCATGTGTTAATAACCTTATCTAGTGGTTACTCTACCAGCTGTGCGCATCGCGTACACCAGACGAGAAGTGCATGGGCGATCATACCAGTGGAGAATTGTACACGTGGACTAGCTATCTGATCTCACCAGTGAATGAGCGCCGCACCAGGAAGGCAGTATCATACAGTATATATGTAGTAGTATTTCACCATATATTCCTGTATATGGTTAGCGTGTAATTTAAATGAACAAATAAGACGAATAGTTTAGTTAAACGTAACTAACTGGACTGTTTTTGTCCTTTTTACTCTGTTTGCTATTTGGACAGTATATTTCTCTAGGAACTCGCGTGAGACTGACGCGTCACATAAAAAAATACCTTGTGGGTACATTCGCCACAGTGTTCACGTTTGTAGTAATACTCTGGGACAAGCCAGGTGGTTTCATTAAATAACAATATTCATGACTGTATAATCATTTAGTGGTCCTACATAACGGTTTTGCGGTTTTTCAAAGTTTATTTATTGTTTTCAGCAGTTGATCTCTGTTGTTCTTAAAATCCTTAGCACTCCAACAACGCGATACGGATTTTGAACGTTACGAAACTTATATACGTATTCATGACCTTCATTGGCTAATGTGTTTATTTGCTTTCCTAACCTGACCTAGAAAATATAATTTGTTTCAAGTTTGTTACGACAAGTTTTCCTGTTCAAACGGTACCGGTATCCATATTGTGGCATCTGTTGACCTTAATTGGCCTCCGTCATAGAGTAGATGTCATGTACCCGTGAGGAAAACGTCTGATCCCTCTCAGATCTGCTTAGATAGAAATAAATGTCCAGTAGGCCAACATTACAATTACAACATATATTTGCTCTATGTTTTTCTGTCAAAAAAATGATTAGATATAATATATTCAGTTTCGAACGGATTGAAGCTTTTCTTATCCTGAATGCCAGTCATAAAGGTATGATCCAAAAACCATGTGGACAATCATATATTTATCATCCACAAAAAATATATAAACCTTGTTTGCTCATGGTAATGTAACCATTGTAGATCAGAAGTTGTCTATTCCCGAAATGTGTATGATAAAAGATGAGTATCCATTAATGTACTCTTTTGACAACAATTCACTGCACGGTAATGTACGGTTTTGCTGGAATAAACAAGGAATGGAATATATAATATTACTTTTCAATAAATCATACCCGAATATGTAATGCAATATGATCGCTATGCCAGACGAAGATGTTGATAGCAGGAAATCAGATAAACGATTTATCATATATATAGAGATAACTTTTGAAACCACATGCACTCTGGATCAACATTCTTTCGTGAATTATCGGTGTAATTCGTAATTAATGGAGCACCAGTATACCCACTCCCCATAGGTGAGACCTGTACACGCCCAGCTCCAAATATATATTGGAGGTGGAGGGAAATTTATTGATGTACGGAGGGGATCAGTGTAATAAAACAGCCACTATACCCATAGTAAGATACTAGTATATGGAATCACGAAACGTTGAAATTCGGAGTGAATGGATTTTTCCCAGCATTTATTATTTATATATTTTAATTCCATGGTTATCTGAGTATTTTAAACGACGTGACTGATGTAACAAAATTAACAATAAAAGAAAAACCCTAAAACAATATTGAACCTTAAAAAAACACACGTTAATATATTTTTTTAAGTACACATACAACTGCTCTGTTCTGTAGTATATGCGTCAGTTAATGTTGAACTAAATCATCTAGTTATATTATATAATATTAATCAAACTGATAGTAGAGCTAAAATTGCAGTCATATTTCTCACACTTTCGGCTCAACACAGAACCTGGAATGCATTTTATGAGTCATCTGAACACTATTAGTTGGAAAGTTGTTATTAATAGGCACATTATTTATGGCACGTCGTTATTGCAACACATCGTTACGACTGTTGATATCTGTTCTTTGAAAAACTTCTAGGTTTTGCGATGTTGACTCGATGAATTGTTTGCCATGATATGGGTACGTTTACCGTGGTGTTGATCATCTGCTGTACATGATACTATGGAACAGTTGGTACATGTATGTTACCTAATATGCAACCAAAGTGTATGGAATCTGGTGGAATTCCTAAAAGTGATATTTTCGGCCGTATAATTGTCATCATTAAATTTATATGATTTTTATATTTATTTACATTTGAGTGCATATATACCAGATAAAGAATAATGTGCCAGTGACGTTATCTAATTAGAATATAGTATATACTTGTTTTATTTCCACTGCCGTTTTTTCTATAAACTGATTTTATGGCGAGTAAGTCAGTAAATGTGGGATTACATATCAACTGTGAACAGAAAATCACGTCAGAGTTATCCAATGGTTTACGTTACTACATAAACCGATGTGGACCACATAGCAACGTTTTGAAATGTACTGCTGATAATGATTCATGTGCAAAAAGAAAGGCAATTATCTTTAAAAACAGTTAGTAGACTTAACGGTAAACCCAATCCCAAGCGAAACAACATTAATAGATTAATAGATGTGTCAAATAAATTGAAACATAGCAAAAACGTGTTAAAAGAGCTAAAACTAAATACTCCTGTATGAAAGAGTATGAAAACCATAAATCCAAAAGAATTAGAGATTCCTTGACTGTCTGAAAGCCTGGTATAGGGATCATGTATTCAAACCTCCACCAAAATCGATGGGGTTCTTGTTCTCATTACGAGAAACCTACACACCAAATTTGAACTTGATATGATCAGGCATGGTTGATGTAGCATGTCAAGGTATTCAGAGCCTGAACTCTGTTGACCTCAGATGACATCTGACTACTCCCAAAAACGATGGGTTCATGGTCGACTTAGCGTGTTTACAAGCAAACAAGTACCAAAAATACCTTTTATTTTATATATTTTATTCCTGAACAAAATATTGACTCAGACCTCTACCGAAATCAATAGGGTTCTTGTACTCATCATGAGAAAGCTACACACCAAATTTGAACATGATCCGACCAGGCGTCCTTGAGCGTATTCAGAGGAATGCTATTCGTCTTAATAATGATGACTCTCTCACTGCCACTCTTGCGACTTTGTCTAATCGTAGGTCGGTGTCTTCCCTTTGTCCTCTCTACCGTTACTTTCATGGTCAGTGCTCCTCTGAACTTCGGGGTGCTGTTCCTCCACCGTTTCCGATGATCCGAATTACACTTTCATCTTCGTTTGGTCATTATTTTTGATTGCCTATCTCTCGCCATCGCATCGAGGCCTATGCTCGTTCTCTCTTTCCTCGCACTTCACGTGCCTGGAATATGCTCCCTTAGCATGTATTCCCGCCTACTTTCAACCTTCAGCTTTTTCTTTCCCTAGCTCTTTGTGATTTGGGGTTGCCTCACTTTTTTGCGGAAACTATGGGTTAGCCCTTCCTCATGTCACTTTGTTAAGAAAGATAGAAAAAAGAAGGAAGAACTTGATCCAAGGAGGCATGGTCGACTTGGCGTGTTTTACCTAAATTTCACTCAATTTCCATTTTCGACCAAAAATGAATTCAGACCTCCACCAAAATCAATAGGGTTCTTGTGCTCATCATGAGAAAATTGGATCGAAGCAGGCATGATCGACTTAGTGTGTTTACGAGGTTTTCAGAGTTTGACCTATATTGACCTCAGATGACCTCTGACCTCTCCCCCAAAACAATGGGGATCATGTACTCAATATGGGGAAAATACATACCAAGTAAGAATTTGATCAAACGAGGCATGGTCGACTTGGTGTTGTTTACAAGCAAAAAGTACCGAAAATACCTAAATTTCACAACATTTCTATTTTTGACCAAAAATGAACTCAAACCTCCACCAAAATCGATAGGATTCTTGTAATCATTTTAAGAAAGCTACACACCAAATTTGAACTTAATCCTACAAGGCATGGTCGACTTAGCGTGTTCACAAGGTTTTCAGAGCTTGAACTATTTTGACCTCATATGACCTCTGACTTCTCCCCAAAACAATAGAGATCATGCACACATTATGGGGAACATATACCAAGTATGAACTTGATCCGACCAGATATGTTTGACTTATCGTGTTCACAAGCAAAGCGTCACATACATATACATACACACACACATACATACGCCGTCATGACTGCACTAGTGCATAGATTCCCCAGGACCGTCAGCAAGGAATAAAAAATTACTCAGGTCTGTGATCTTTATTTTGGAAACTAACGCCATTCTACGAAAAACAAAGCTGTTAAACACAAGTCCAGCCTAGTTAACATAAAATGTTTTGCCCAAACTTTTTAATTTCAAACAATGCAACTTCCATATCTTTCGCATACAGTAATATTTTCTGGAAGTAAAGTGATTTGTGGGATTGTCTCATGAAATTGAAGGATCCTTTTAACAAATAAATACATTTCATTCTCCTCTCCTCGGCTGAAATGCAAACTCATCGAGCTCCTGAATAAGTTAGAGTGAATGTTCAATGATATGCTGATATGCACTAAGATTCTTTTCAAATTAACGTGATGAAGCATGACCTTTTCGTGGTACTAGCAAATAATTCCAGCCAAGAATTAACAAACACTGCTTGATATAATAATGTTAGTTCGAGGACGTAGCTTGTGCATGTTGTCACCTGCCTCGTGTTGTATTTATCTTGAATATACGTAACGGAATCTATGAATACAGAACTTGGATTATGATTATTAATAGAACGGTAGCCAAAGATGGCAATATGAACAAACGTTGATTATGTCAGGAGGCTTAAGGCGCCTGAGTGAAGCGAATAGCTTGCTGATGTGATCGTTGAACTTGTAGTGAGCCAAACAAAAAGTCGTGGGTCCTGGGGGTTCAGCTATAACCATACATGAATTATAAAATACCCACACCCACGATATCCAGACAATGAACGTCGTGTGTCGTGTTTTTTCAGTATTAACCATATATAGGATTTCTAAAACAGAACAAAAACACCACGACCTTCAGACAACAAGCGGACGCAGTTGTGTATCAAAGTAGGGGGTCGATTTTTTTTGTAGGAACCACATATTATACAAATAATGAATGTTTTCCATTCGTGCAGTGGTAAAAATATTTCATTCGTTGAAAGATTGAACGTTCCATTCAACTAAGCGAAGCCGAGTTGAATGGAACAAGTTCAATCTTTCAACGATTTAAATAATTTTACCATTGCACGAATGGAAAATATTATTTGTTTTATACAACACCTTTTGATTTTGATGATTTTAGTGCAAATAACTACGTTATATTATGATGTATAATATAACCGTTGAATAGTAAATGCTAATGCACGGTGCTATTCAATGGTTGTGACGTAAGCGTGCAATAGTATATTTATTTAATGGCATGTGACCAACAATTGTCCAATCAAATGTTGAGGATATAATTGGGTGTTTTATAATATACTTCCAAATTAGTTTTGGACAAGGATGTGGCCTGACCCCCAGCTCGATTTGACTGGTTGGCATGTGAAAAGGCCCATAGATCGCACGGAACAATAAAGTACCCTCTGGGCTGCTGCAGCTTGGCTGGCCCCTGTTGTTCTTGCAGTATACCCAACTTAGACTGGGGATATCGGAAAAGATAATAATGTATGGTGCCTTAGAGGGAACCTCTGCAGAGTTAACAATGTTCAGGGGCGGATCCAGAAGGGTGCTCTGGGTGCGGTGATTGAAAAATAAAAACATGATTAGGTTTGCTTTTGCAATACAGACTCCATAATGTACCAGATGCCACAAAATAACATTAAAAATACCAAATTGTGTATGTGTTAATGATTGAGAGCCATTTGGGCCAAAAATGCACCAAAATTCCTGCATCTGCCCATGATGTGTGAAGTATCAGGATGTGTGAAGTATCAGGTTCAGGATGTCTTGTCATAGTCTTGTTATTTTCTCCACACCTATCTGAACAGTAATAATAAGTATAAAACATGTTTAATTATATTTACCAGTACAAAACTGAAGTGCCAGAAACTTGCTCATGTTCCTAATTTATATTTTGTCACCTAGCTGGTGGGTAATTTGTTTTATATGAGTAACTTAATTTCTCATTGTATTTAAATATGCCCTTATGTTTATTTTGTACATTTTATTGCTGAAAGCTGCTTGTATTCAGTTAGTGCTGTTCTTCAATAAAGTGGCACATTGTAATTGTTTTAGCACTTCATTCAAACTGGAAAGCACGGCTGTGATGTTCCTTACTGTAGGCAGTTTGTATTTAATGGGAAAGTTCGGATAATAAGGATCTTCATCGCCCATCTTTCACCTCATGTATCTCCTAATTTACGTTATGCGAATAGGCGCCGACCACGGATTAATTGCCACCCGGTGAAAGTTTAAATAACCCAGTAGAGGGCGCCTCTCTAAATTATCATTCCTTTCGCCAGTGCTCTACGGGGTTATTTAAACTTTCACCAGTTGGTAATCCGCTGTAGGCGTAGAGATACATTAGGAGGGTATCGGGGGGCCGGGGCTCGTAGATCCCCAAACCAGTTCTGTTCTGGGGATTTCTTCATTTCACATAATTTCTCTCTTGTGTATATACTACAGTAAATTGCATTGAAATCAAATATGGAAAAAAGTACATATTTAATATGTCAAATCAAGTATCCTTTTAGTCATATCTGCTTTAGAAATTCAAATATAAAAGGAATTTTGGTGCGACCTAATAGTGAGACAGATCAAAATGTGGATATTTTCCAGTCAATAAAATGATGAAAATAAATATGTCTCAACACTACCATTTCACTGCGAATTGATTCCGAAGTGATTTAAAATGAAAAACCAATGTAAGTTGGAGAACGAGACAAAGCTTAATAAAATACAAGACTGGGCGATTTATACACTACTGATTATGACTGATTAATGTGTGATTCAGATAATTAATCAAGGGTCAGATAATAGGGGTTCAAATAACATTTTTATCATGCCACACTATTATGTGAAAAATCCAACAGAAAGCAGACAGGTTGTTAGATAATCAGAGCCTGAGATGGGCTAAACAGTTTACATTGTATTTTGAACACTTTACATTATTGTTCATTATTCAGAGGATCAATCCAAAGTTACAATATAATAATTTCACCACAAACTATCTGATTATGCAGAAAAGTTGGTTTGTTTTATGCAAAACATTCAGTTAAAAATGATTGAAAATGCAATGTGCCCCCTCCCCAACATTGCTGTACATTTGTGTTTTTTCAGTAAATTTGTACACTTGTTGGTAAATTTTCCACTTTTGCTGCCCTCCCCCTCGACACCTTAGTTATGCTACTGATTTACATCAGTGGTAGCGCCAGCGGGGTCCAAGGGGGGATGGCTCCCCTTTCAGGGAATGCTGGCCCCCTGTCTGGGAAGAATTAACCATTCCATCAGGGAGAAATCGTTACAGTATATACGGCATAGTGTGAATGACATCGCTGGCCTGGCCCCCCTGTCGGGGAACTCGGACCCTTCGTCGGGAACTCTGACCCCTGTCTGGGAGCTCTGACCCCCGTCTGGGAAATCTGATGGGGGAAATTCTGACGCCACCACTGATTTACATTACTTGAACCTCCCTGAAAAAGACCAGTGTGGTTAGCAGAATTTCATTCATGAATCTCAAACCATACTTCCTTCCCTCTCCTTCATTGTCTAGTCCTGTACCAGCCCAAACTTTCAAGACCACATAGATCATTGGAGGAGGAGGGGGGTATTAATGTACCCTACTAGCCTACTCTTAGCGAATCTCATGAGCACAATGATGTTTCATCATCCCTCCATTCCTTTGACCACCTATTCCCCCTTCCTTCGGTATTTGCTAGGCCATGTCTGCACAGGGAATATACTGTACAAGCCTGTCTCTTTATTTGAACCATTTTATCACTTTGTAGGATGCTACATTTCTTAGCTTTGTCGATTGCTCAAGTAGTCTTTACCACTGTTTGTTTTGTTGTTATATAAACAACAGTCTCATACCTTAAACCACTTGTACAAAATTTATGTATACAAGATTGCTATTTTTGTTGCCATTATGTACCATGCTCTTCGTTTTTATCATTGTTATATATTTTGAACCTGTCCTATTTGTGCAATACTGCTGCTGTTTTATTGTCATCGAAATTATGCGTGTTTTTTGTGTAATGTTTTTTCCTGTCTACCTTCCTGTATAAATATTTTGCTGTATAAATAGTTGGCTAGATCCTCTTTGAGGAGACTGTTAGAAAGGGCATCCAAGTCATAATACTAGTCAATTGCTCCTGCTTC
>JAODUJ010242304.1:0-10358 GCA_027564615.1 Psolus chitonoides
TGGTGATGAGCTGAGTAAGACCATTGATGATGTCGAAGGATTCAGCTTCGATACCAGCTCTGTTAGAGCCATTAGAGCATGGGTTTTCAACCTGGGGTACGCTTACCCCTGGGGGTACGCGGAATATTTTCAGGGGGTACTCGAACATTCTTGCCGAACATGCATCACTTTGTTGGGAAAGGTAGGAGTGGACTGCATGTGGTCAACAGAACCAGAAGATGACGTCTGTTCACTGGTAGACGATGTACTACCTACACAGAGTGGCGAGTAGGCAGCGAAATATACTATCGTTCTTCGCGCGCAATGGTCTTTATCAGTGGCGTAGCCAGAAGGGGGGAGGGGGGGGCAAGAGTTCCCGCTCACAGACATTTTTGGGGGACGAAATGGGAAAGATGGCAAGGAAAATTATTGCTTTTTTGACTGTTTTTCAATGCTGAACCTTAAAATGGGGGTGGAAATTTTGTTTTTCCCCTACAATGGTGTCAGAAATTGTTTTTGCCCCCTCACACTGAAAAGCTGGCTACGCCCCTGGTCTTCATCTTTCTTCGTCTTCTCATGTGTCACTTGTGCTGAATGTGTAGCTTATATTTTCACCCAAAGGTTGAGAATGACAACCTAAAAATGTTTGCGCGCGCGCAGTGGTGTCTGCTATTTTTGTTGTTATGCGTATGGCGTTAATTGTGCTGACTGTGACGTTTATATATAACCCAAAAGATCGGACACGAGAACCAGAACATTTTCGCGCGCTTCATTGTATTCATGTTCTTATGTAGTGTCACTTGTGGCGAATATGCCGTTGTATTATAAACCACAGATCGGATACGATAGATAGCCTACACAATTTCGCGGGCTTTGTGCGTTGTTGGTGGTGTTCGCTTTCGTTTTTCTTGTCAGTTAGTGTAACTTGTGCTGAATGTGCCGTGTGTGTTATAACCCAAAGATCGTACTCTGAGCGATGGCAGTGTTGGTAGGTAGGCTACTCATGCGGACATATGACATACTGTACGCTCTCCTTTGTCATTCGAACCCCCCTCCCAGGGGCCCGTATTTATAGTTTGTACTCGGGCCAGGATCGGCTCTCGGGGCCGTCGATATTAGCAATGCTGTGTTATATTTGCAAAATAAATTTTCTCTGCCTGGGGGTACGCATCATGGGTCATGTATACTCCATGGGTACGCCGATGAAAAAAGGTTGAAAACCCCTGCTCTAGGATATGTGCAGAATATCCTCTACAGATCGCTGCGCACTCAAAGTTTGACAAGTGTAATGCATCAGATGTACCCATGTCGACCGTACAAAATGTTTGAAAATGATTACTGGTACTTTTAAGGATGCCAAGTCAGAATATCTGCATAGGTTCACTCTCTGGAAAGTGTGGACAGCTCCTTCAGAGGACCCTTTTTAATATGGTTGTCAATATTCCCTAAACCCTAATTGGCTTAAATGTGCTACTGACGAGTATAACTTTGTATTTACATCATTTCATTTTGGTCATTTGAAGAAGAAAAAAGCGTAACCAGAAGGAGTTCATTTCTCTGGGATTTGGAGCAAAATATTCCAATAATTCAACATTTCTGAGAGAACTAAAAACATCTTCAATTTCTTTTTTCATGAGCACATTTGATATTGAATAACATTGCCGTTAAGAAATTGTACAGTCTTTTAAAAAGTGCCCTCTGTAAGATATCCTCAAGATTTCCCGAGGCTGAATACAAATATTCTAATTGATCATCCTCAAAAGTACCAAAAACACCTGTCACAACTTTTTTGTGGGACAAAATAAGCAGTGTTTTTTCCCCATAATGGCTGCAAAAGTGTGTACAATTTCCAAGCGTTGATTTTTAGTAATAGGCTATGCTGAAGTATTCACAGTATGTGACGATTGGAGGAAGGTTTTCATATACATTATTGGGAAAAAACCTGTTGGTGTCGGCCATTTTTCAAACTCATCACCGTGACTGGTATAATCAAGAAAACCTACAATTTTCAAGAGAATATTTTGGAGCCTACACAGAGATTGTACAAACTAAAGAAACTTTCAGTTAAATATATAAAGACTATGTAATAAATAAACGTGCCAATAATTAAAAATGGTTTTGTGCATGGACCCGATTCAAATAAACTATTGAAAGTCGTGGGCAAATACAATTCCGAAGAAAGTGACTGCTTCGAAACTTGGCTAGAAGCTTCTAAATGTTGATCATCCTTATGCCATGAGAGATTAATCAAATATTGTTCATTTTTCAGTTGGACCTAAGTCTTCGACTCAGAATGAGGCTTTAAAAACAATATTTCCCCCAAAAAATTAACCCAATATATTTTTTCGCCACAAATTCTAGATTGGTTATTATTTGATAAAATAAAAAATGCCATAAATATTAAAAGCTTTAGTCAAAATAACCTTCTTATCAAATGTATAAGTTGATCGGCCAAACCGTTCTATATAGCTATGTCCCAAAGAAACATTTCCCCCCCCCCCAAATGCAAAATATTGCAATGTTTTGCCAAAATGTCCACATTTTCCATTATTTTAGGACAAAACAAATGTCAACATTTGTCATAGTTTACCTAATTACTAAGTTTGAGGTTAACCAGTCCCAGAATTTTAAGGTATGTCTGAAAATTATATTTTTGCCCTATATTTCCCTATTTTTATGAAAAATGTTGTAGTAATTAGAAGCTTTCCTCGTGGTTGACCCCATTACCAAGTACGTTATAGTATATATTACCCAAAATGATATTTTTCAAAAATAAATGGCCTAAATTACAGATTTCCTTAGAAAAAACACCTATTATCTCGATAAAATGTAGCCCTATAGTACAATGGTATCTTATCTCACGGCTTACATGATTACAAAATTGGAAGTTAATCAGCCATATAATTGTCCATTTATGTCTGAATAACCAGATTTTCGTCAAACATTTAAATGCACTGGAAATAATCATATTTTCCATGTTTTTTTTAAATGGCCTCCGTGGTCGATACGGGGCATATCCAGCATGCCTCCAACAAATATTCCCCTATGACGTCGAAAATGATTGTGCACAAATCGGCCAATGTTATGTACCTATTCCCGGGACTATACTAAAGTCACTAGCGATAACTTTATCAACATAGGCAACCCACGTAACAAATATATGACATCGATCTACATAGACACCTCTGAAATAGGGCGGTCGTAAACGTGGCGCAACATGCACACACAAACTAACACACGTACGTTGCCTTCGCATATATTACTCTTACAGCGCCGGCACGTAGACTAATCCAAATTGTCTAGATCTGAACATAGGCTCAGGCCTACACTTACCCTGTCTAAAACAGTAGTGTAGCCAGAAATATAATTTGTTTTATTGAAAAATATGACGACAGGCAAATTTATTCGAACATGTTTACAATTGGAAAACTTTAGAAAATCGTACAAAATCAACTTACATTATTACTAGCTGCAATTTGCAAAAGTTGTACGGTAGACCTCAGCAGTAACCTGTTATCACCTGTTGATAACTTGACTGTTTTTGAACAAATCTCCCGAACAGCTTCCTCAATATTAGCGATTTTTCCAGTCTGCTCTAGGATGCAAAGGATTACGAAGTTGTCACAATCATTTTTGCTCTTCAAGTAGTCAATAATTTTTTCCCCTGCCTCAGAATTTAACCCACAAGCAAAACGGTAAAGATACTGTAGGTCAACTGGATCTAACGTTTCCAGAAGAAGTTTAAGCGTTGATGTGTCTGCAATTTCAGCATATTCTGAAAGCGTAAATGCAGCATACCATTCACAAAATAGTTTATGATAGAATCTGACTTCGGTGTTGATATTCATAGGACTCACAGCGCCTTGTAGCTCGTCAAGAGCATCGAATATAGGAACTTCCTCCTCTAATAAAATACCAACACTGACATAGTTGTCGTAAAATGATTCACCCAGCCTCCTGCGCATGTTATCTTTATCCCAGGAAATTTGCTGTTGTTTTTTAGTGAGACCTTGAAATGCTAATTTGCTCAGATTCATATGTTCTACTTCAAATGATATGGGATATTCCATTACGTTGTCGTCACTTGACTTGTTTTTCTGGTGACTATGGAAGCTTTTGATGATAAACCGGAAAAGATCTGTCACAGATTTCAGTGATTGCAATTCCGTACGTTCGTGTGTCATGTGAACGAACAATACAAAGAAAAGTGGAACTTGGCATAGATCATCTAAAATAGGGTTTCCGATAAGGCATTGCCTAATAGCACGCACTTCGTGCTCATTTTTTTCTGAAAGAACTTTGTGTATATAAATTTCGCGTGCCTTGTCGTCAAATCCTTTTAATCTCAACCGAGCTGTTACGGACTCGTCGTACGCCTTTGGCAAATACCTGGTCGTCAATGCGACATTGATATCTCTGAACTGTTCTCCCAGTAAAATTTGTCCTATGTCACCAGAACTATTATCCTGGTCTGGGTACTCATCATAGCCATCGAGAAGTACAACTACCGACGAGCATCTACTCAGAATGTTCCTAATATCTCCTAGTTTTAAACCACGAGTACTCGGAAGAAGAAACAGCTTGATTGCTCTAAATATTGAGGTAATTCCTCCTAGTTGTCTTAATCGGAGAAGTATTAAAATCTCTATGTCATATAAAGCGGATTCCGGGGCATCAGTGCACCAATCATATGCAAGTTTGAGAAATAGCGTAGACTTACCGTACCCAGGCTCGCCTTCTAAAATAACTCTTTTGGAATTGATAATTGTCTTTTTTGAAATTGAATCGGAGGATTCCAACAGTCCCCACTTAATCTGGTCTGGATTAAGAGTACTCTTTGAATATAATTCCAAAACTCCGTCAACAAATATTTTGTTGACACAGTACAACTTATCTTTGGAGAAAGGAATTGGCTGTACGGCATCATACTGATTCTTGTAAGTTGCTTTTAGTGAGTCGATCAATATCCTCTTCTTTTCTGCATTGAAAAGAAATGCCGAGTTAATCATTCACATTCTCCCATCATAACAATCACCCCTCCGTCACTATCACCACCATAATTATCATCACCATCATCATCCCAACCCACCATCACCACCACCACGATAATAATAATCACTGTTACGATCATTATAAACCACCATCAATACCATGCATAATCATCACCACCGTCATCATCATCCGCAGCATCACCACTATTATCATCATTATCATCTTCATCATCCTTGTCGCCGTCATCGTCATCTTCATCATCCTAATCATCACCACCATCATCATCCCCACCATCGTCACCACCATCGTCATCGTCGACGTCGTCGTCATCAATTGTAACATGTATATACACAATCTAAAGAAATTATGATTATTTTACTGTAGGCTTACATTGCGCCCTATATATATTGGGACCGACTCGGAACGGAATATACTATCACGGTGAAGCGCCCAAGATAGGCGTCGCATGGTCGATACAGTAACTACTGGAGAAAGTTAATAACACATGTTAAACCAGGATACAGTGCCGACTGGTTATGATTACGGTTAGGGTTAGCGGTGTTAAAAAAGTGTTAACACACTCCATTAATTACTGGCAAAGGTGATGAAACGTGCATCAGTAGTTATGTATCGACTATGCAAATCGGTTGATTAGGTTCAGTGGCGTATCCAGGGTTTTGTGCCAGGGGGGGGGGGGCAAAATTTTATTCACCATACTGAAGATACCTATTGCGAGCGCGAAGGGCGAGCAAAATGGCGTCTTAAGTGGTACATCAGGACACGCCTATAGACCTAGTACATATTGGAGTGAAGGTTTCTAATGTAGCCTACACTTGTATCAAGGATTCGGGAAACTAAGGATGAAAACGCCCGCATATACCATTTGTACGGTGTATCCAGAGCAAATAAGCTCCGCCTTCTATGGAAATTTGAACATATCGAGGTGGGAATAGAAATCTCGCCCCGGCCACACGGAAGAGAAAACCCAGTAGAAGCGTAGTGACGAGCTCCTGTTGGCTTGTAAAAATTCCAGGCTTGGTACACAAAGGGTTAACCAAGTCACTGGTGGGGTTATATATGGCCGATATCTATCGCGCCTATCCACCACGGACTGTTGGAAAGTCAGGTGTCGAACAGTAGGATAACCTTTTTGTACCGAGGGAGGATTCGGGGGGGTCAGTGAGACAAGGGGGCGACACGGCTGGCTGCTAACGCCATTGTTAGCGCATTCCAACAGTTACGTAATAGCTATTACGGTTCAACGCCGTCAGTGGCGCACGGTAGAGAAAGTCTGGTAGAAGCACAATGACGAGTTCAGCTTGGAGCAGAACAAATGTTCACTTTGATTGATTCCATTGTTGTCGTTCCAACCTAGCTAGTAGCTGCCTCAGACGATCACCCGGCATTCCGATGCGGGCGGATTGGGTGGTAGCAGTGCATAGCTCCTGCTGGTCTATTGTAGAAATTACAGGCGTACACAAAGGGTTAACCAAGTTACCGGTAGGGTTATATATGGCCGATATCTATTGCGCTACCCGTATATCCACCACGGGCTGTTGGAAAGTCAGGCAATGAACAGTGGGATAACTGGCCTTTATGTATCGAGCGAGGGAAAGCTAATAGAGGTTAGTAGAGGACCATTACTAATAGTACGCGTCCAACGGATGGGAATAGACTATTGAAAGTGTGTTTCACACAACATTACGGAATATAGCTGCGATCATCGCCCTCCAGTAACACCCTGCAGAACAGGTGCCTCTTTTCACACAATTCTTTATGTATCGAGCTAGTTTGCACACTTTTTAAAGTTTAAAATATCTTCTTTCTGTTCATATTTTTTTCCGTTAGATGACTTTAGTGGGAATGTTATGCCAAATTTCGACAAAAATATAACTTTTTTAATGAAGCTCATCATACAAACTCAGTTCTTAACACAATTTTTACTCTTTGAACTCCCATCATTTTTGCTTGGCTCGACGTATAATTATATTTTAAACCTGTGTTGAATATATAAACGTTAATTAATCTGGGGGCCAAATTTCGCTCATTTGATCAATGGAAACCTTATGCCAATTTCCAAAATATAAATCTCGCATTCAGAACGAAACTGTCTTTTGTTTCTGGATCTGGATCTGGATCAATTTCAGCTCCGATAAAGCGGATACCCGCATCGCATCAGAGTTGGTTTGTGATCTATTGCTTTTATTCAGTCATCTCTACGTATACCACATATAATTCGCCGCGTCCAAAGTGCTGTCAGGCATGAAATTGAGAGTAGGCCTACAGTATTCACGGCGCGAAGCAGAATTTCAGGTCAGACGATGATAAAATTGTTCCGTAATGCTGCAGAATACTAAAAATAATTTGGCTTGGGCTGTCGAGGGCATTGTGTTAGGTGTCATTAGAGGTCAAACAAGAGGTCAGGATTGAAAGATATTCAAATCCTTCTAAAGAATACACCAAT
The DNA here is from genome assembly GCA_027564615.1 of Psolus chitonoides. Taxonomy (NCBI): domain Eukaryota; kingdom Metazoa; phylum Echinodermata; class Holothuroidea; order Dendrochirotida; family Psolidae; genus Psolus; species Psolus chitonoides. The sequence continues at coordinate 7,436 of JAODUJ010242304.1, forward strand.
TTACTGTTCTGGTCGGAAGGAATTCAAAATGTATATTTTGCCCTACCTAAAACTTTAGTTAAGGCGCAATTGCCAGGAACATGGGAAGTTCAATACAAACTTCTACTCAATTTAAATGATTTTGGTATCCATTTATGTGTTTGTCATCACAACAAATTGAACTGTGCAACTTTGAAGAATTATAATTGCCACCTTTACGTTACAAAAGTCGTGAAAAGCTCATCAGGCTCAATGTTTTGTCAATGGTGTGACCTTTGTGACCTTTAAAATGACCTCGAAATCCAAAATTGAGGACGGTAACGGCCCATATTTCATTTCCCTAAGATATTGATTCAACATGGATATCTGTCATAAATACGCAGTGTTTCAAAACCCCTCGAAAATGACAAATTTCGACCTTTGTTACCTTCAACCTGACCTTAAAAATAGTAAGGGACATATCCACCCCACCTTCTATGCGCTACCATAACTGATTGAACCAACATGGATACCTTTCAAATTTCAATGTCACCTTTCATTCATAACAAATACAGACCAATGAATCACATAATACTAATTTTGTCAATATTGTGATCTTTTGACCTCGAAAATGACCTCAAAATGAGAATTGAGGATGGCATCCACCCCTACCTTATTCGTCTTTCCTAAAGTGATTGATTTAACTTTCTGGAGCTATTTTTGAGGTTTGGCTGGTCTAATATAAGGACCATGTACTGACCATGATGAACAAAAATACCAAGTAGAAGCTCAAATGAAATTTACTCTATCAAGTTATGGTAGTTACAAGCAGGCCCGCGGAGCGGGTTTGAAAGTGGGGGAGGAAGATGGAATAGTTACTATCCGTATAAGCGGGGCGCGTGGAGGGGGGTATCACGACCGGGCGTCCGCCTATAATATTGGATCTGAAACGCGCTCTTGGAGTGTTTCCGATCGCTTTTTAAAAGAAAATGGCGGATATGTCACTTAGCAAATTCTAGTTTCGTGATGATTTTTCCTCTTTAGTTCAGCAAAAACAGTGTGGAAGGGGGGGGGGGGGGGGGGTCGGGCTAACGAAGGCCCATGATCTATGTAGGCTATTAACTGAGGTGAGGAAAATTACATAGAATTAGGAAGGTCTACACACAAATTAAGTAAATGAACAAACTGTCTACTATGCATGCTTTACATCTTTTTCAAAGTTTATTATGGGCCTAGACGATTAAGAAATCAAACGCAAACTTACCATTTAACGTCAACAGACATGGGGCTGTTTTTCTTTGCATCCTGTTGTACGTAGTTCTTCAAAGTCAGTCAGTGAAACATTAAAATAAAGAAGATAATAAGTGATCAAAGTACAGTGATTGATTTCAACAATCCAATAATTAGATATTGACCTGGGCTTCAAATTTGCACTGCTGATAAGCCTATTGTGAACGTTAACACGCAGGGCCATATTTAGCTGTGGAGGGCCGGGGCCAGGGGGGGGGCGGCTTTCACGGAATTGTTAATGTTTCTGAAACGTCCTGGGGGTGTCGCCCTGTCCTTTAATAATCTATTGTATAATTAAAAGTGGTTTGATGCAAAATGGTGCCATATTTTGTAACTTTTGAAGTGAATTTCAAATTGAAATATTGTTGGTCCTTAAATATGGGGCCCCTAGATATGAGGTGGGGGGGGGGGGGCAGTGGACCCGCCCTAAAAAAATGGGGTTGTTTAGGGTCAATAGGTTAATAACGGAAATGTTTATGAATAGCCTATATTAAATAATTATGCTTACTTGGATTAATTTCACGGCATATGCTTTGCAGATATATGTCTGCCTTCGACTATCCATAGCAGGCATAGTTTAAGAGCAACTGTCCTACGTACAGCCCAGCAATGGTGCCCCAGACTTCCCAACATTGGAGTAAAGTTAGGAGTGTGATCAGCGTCCTATGGGAAGGTATAAGGGGAGGTGATGCCCCCTCCTCTTTTGATTTAAAAAAGGGTGCTTAGATGCAAAATGGTGCAGTATTTTGTGATTTTTGAAAGTAAATTGATGTTCAAGAATTGTCATTATTAGCATGATAGCTAGGGAAAATCTGATGCCCTAATCACGTGCTTATCTTGCTTAATGGGTAACCCATGACTGCTCTGAAGGGAGGGTATGAAATGATACTGTGCAACACTCTTAAGATTGGGTACTAGTGCACATCACGAATCTCACAACCCCATTAATATCCTATTTATTCATGTTGGCACATAGTGGGGTAATGTAGGGAAGAAAATTCTTGGGTAGAACCAAAGATCCTATAGCGCCAAAGGCGCAAGATAGCTCACTCTCGCGAAAATACGTAGTACGCAATGTAGCGGAACATCCGCCATTTTAGTAAGCAAACCACTCATACGAAAACATGTACAATACCATTTAAGTACGCCTGCCCTTTATTAATTGAATCGCTTATTAATGATCCACATTCGTTCCATGGTTTCGGCTGTAAGTTTTCAGTAAACGGTGCAGTGTTGTAATCGAGGCCGGACAAGGCCGAAACTAGCTGAGAGGACAGCGGCCTTGTTCTCGGAGTATCCGGCCTCGACATACACTTATTGTGATCATACGTCGGACGCATGGGGAATCCTGGCATTGATCCTAGTGGTGAGGAGAGATATGTGGTGGCGGTGGGCATAGGGTGGGGAGGGACTGGTGGTGGGGAGGGACTTGTGGTGGTGATGAACAAGGGGTGCAGAGCAGGGGCGTAGCCAGGATTTTTGTGTGGGGGGCAAAGTTGACTTGTGGTCCCCATTTGTGATCAACGTCCTGGGGGAGGGGTATAATATATATATGATTTTTTTTTGCTGCTTCAAAGGTCTTAGACGCAAAATGGTGCCATATTTTCCTTATTTTGAACTAGATCCATGGACTGAAAATGTCATGAATCTCATTTTATCAATGAATGATAATTCC
>JAODUJ010242415.1:0-10356 GCA_027564615.1 Psolus chitonoides
TGAGATGAGATGTCATATCACCCATACATATACTACACCTACCAATACCACCAAACCAAGTTTCATCAAAATCGGACGTACGGTTGCAGAGATATCAACATTGAAAGAAATTCACTCTAAGCCCCGCCCACTCATTATTATTCATGCGATCATTACTGAAATAAATGAGGTTCATCTACTCACTACGGGTAACCTACCCACCAAGTATGAGACTGATCCAAGGTACACCCTTTGAGTTTGCCCGATTATGAGTTAATTTCCATAAAATTAGGTTTGGCCCCACCCCTCATAAATATTATTGAGATGAGACGTTATATCACCCATACATATACTACACCTCTTACCAATACCACCAAATCAAGTTTCATCAAAATCGGACATACGGTTGCGGAGATATCAACATTTATAGAAATTGCTTCTGAGCCCCGCCCACTCATGAATATTATTGAGATTGGCACCACAAACAATAGGGACCATCTACCCACTATGGGTAACCTACCCACCAAGTGTGAGACTGATCGCACCTTGCATCATTCAGTTATCGTGATAACGAGCCGGCGTCACAGACACACATGCATGACTGCATAGATCCCTTTTGGCAAGTTGGCAAGGAATCAAAAATGAATAACTTCTGTAATATTAAAGGATGACAATTTGGAAACCCCATAAATTCATTGAACTTTAATTACCTGATGGTGAGTCAACCTTTCTGAAGGTAAGATGAGATCCTCCAAGTTTGACCCATAAATAAAAGGCGTCAGCAAGAGAAGTTTTCGTTTTGTAATACCGACCCCCATAAACTGCAGGATGTTCGGATGACTCAGTTTTCTGTGAAAAGAGAGAAGCTCATCATTTTCAATAACAAAATATATGTCAGAATAGGAAATACAGTGCCCACAGCCAAGATCCTTGCGAATATCACACCCGCTTATCCCTACTCAATTGTTCGATGCTAATCCTCAAACATAAAATAATAGCAGTGTTCTACTTTCCAAGACTGGTATAACCCAGCATCGAGTCAATCTTGAGGCCAGCTCACAGCAAGTCCAATGCTCTAATCCTCCAGCCACAGTCGGTCAGCAATTCGATTGAGTGAATTTATATAATTTATATAAAGCAACATAATTATATGTGCATAATATGAGAAGCACTATTATACAGTGTTAGTGTGTGGGCATATTCAGGATCACCTACACCAAATATCCAAGAGGCATAGAATTTTCTCTAGTTTCCTGTGATGAACGAAATATGAAAAAAAACTGTTAGTGGGGTGTGCTATCTCTCTTCTTCCAGTTTTAAACCGGGTTTGTCCGGATTCACCTCACTCTTGCAGCAATCGCTCTCAAACCATCTCGCCCGATTTGGGGCGTCCTCCCTCCTCAAACCAACCTTCCGAAGCTCTTCTCCACCTGCCTCTTCCATGTCTTCTTCGGTCATCCACGCTTTCTTGGTTCATTTACTTAAACTCCAACGCTATGATTTTTCAAATTATCCCTCCCATGAAAGAGGTCGACCGGTGTAAATTTAAGGTCACTTTTTGTAATATATAGAAAAGTTGAGAGGGTATATATGCTCTTGGGCTTCTTAACGTGCTTGTTATGCTCATGGGCATGTTAGAAACCATAGACTCCTCTTTTCCTTATTTTGTATAAGCACTGTCAATTTTGGTCAAGGTGAAAAAAAGGTCAAACTGAGGCGAAATCGAAATCTCAGGGATTTTCAAACAAACATTATTCCATATTGACCCCCCAATGTCACTAAATTTGCAACGTTGGCAGAAATTGTCGCTTCCCTTTTCAGGTCATACCTAGGAGAAGAAATAGAGACATTCTGAGGTAGCTTAAGACATCAGTGACCATGCGACTGCCAGACAGAGAAAGAGTACAGTTGTCAGACCAATACATACTGCATATATCCAGGAACAGCAAAATGTGGAGAACCATGACTGTCCAAGTCCTGAAAAGATTAGCACCCGCAAAGAGAGAGAGAGAGAGAGTATATTACCTCCGTTGGCCTCCAATGACCTCGAAGCATAACCCAAAATATTAGGTTTCCTATGGACAACATGCATGCCAAGTATGAAAAATATTGATTTATATCATTTAGTTTTCATGTTTACAAGGAGCATCACAACACAGTTGGAAGCACACATAAACCTGTTCTAACATAAAAACCACAGGTGAAGGCGTGCCAACATGACTTTGGTGAGAAATACAACAATAACCGATAACAACCACTCGAAATAAGTATGCCCATCATATTATAACGCAAGCTTTATTCTTAATGTTTGCTAGAAGAGTTTTTCAACAAATATATATTGTCAAGTTGACAAAACATTGCAGGGCATACAGTGTTTGGATTGTTTATTCACAGACATGGACTTCGTAGTAGTTACCAGTTTCCAAAGATGTCTTTTTTCATTTTGGTTTGTAAAACGCCTAGAGGCCTCAGCAGTAGGCGCTAAAGCAAGTCTTTATTATTATTATTAAAGTGTGTGTTCTCGACAGGAATGATACAATCTGAAACAGCTTCCATTGTAGACAACATTATGCACATGCACCAGTGTGAGGGCACATAGTTTACACAATAGCAGGGCTCGATTTTAATTAACAGTAGTCTGGGATGACTAAATTTTGTGACGGATAACCAAAAGTAGACAGGTAGATTTATCTGATGGACGACCATCTTTCAAATTGCAAAAAATGTTAACCCAAAAGAACATTATTTATACATCGTTAAAAACACCATCTGGGCAATTCCACGGTTACTTTTTTTTGTTACATTTTTGGCCTGGCAGTACTCTTATTGGTGTATATCAATTCTCATTTGAATTGGGTAGAATCTCAGTATTTCTGCATCAGTTACATTCTATTGAGACCTCACATAGGATAGAGTAAAATTTTCAGAAACTTGTTATGATAATATAAACAATTGTGCACAGCATTCAGAGAAAGGCTGAAGGGTCGGTCCACAAGGGATATGGTGAGGATTACAAATTTAAGTGAAAATTGTAGGAAATTATTGTTCATCATGAGTAATGACCTCAAATTGATGAATACACTAAATAGTCAATCGTATTATCGATCACCCATAACAATTTTGATTAAATTAATTGAATTGTGTAGAAGAGAAACAACATCTCAAAATTTTAGGGGAAGGGTTAAAATGACCCCTAGATGACCTTTGACCTGAAAATCCTGAACACCCTGAAGGACAATGCATCAGTTGGTTCGACAAACTTTTGACACTGTACCATCTAATTTGTAGGAGAAGCATTTTTTGTTTTTTTCAGTTAGTGATCTGCAATGACCCTTTGATCCAAAATCACTGAATACCCCGAAGGAAGCACTACCACAGTACTATTGTGACGAACCCTTAACATTGTACCATGTAATCTGTAGGAGAAGAAACATTTTGCGTATTTGCCTCAAATGGCCACTTACTGCAAACAGGTGACCTTTGCCCCCCGAATTTCGGACCACCGCTGATGGCCCATCAACCAATGGTCATTGTGTCCAAATTAGGTCAGAATCAGTTGAAGCGTGGGACCTTTCAACACAAATGTTAACGAATAGAGTGATAGACGCTGCACCATCACAATAGCTGAAACCAGTATGCTGGTATGAGCTAAAATGGAGGTGCCTTTGAATCTTACTTCCATTAGGTCTCATCATTAATACTTGATAGAACTCTTCCAAATAATTCAAACTATTATTTTTTGAACGGTTCCAGTACTGTGTATGTTGTACCCAAAACAAACCCAGTTCCATATATTCTTACGTGTGTATATGAGCCTCTTGCAGGAGCGATTTTGTTTTTCTCATGATTTGCCTTGTTTGAATAACTTTAACAGCAACTGGGGTTCCGGCCCACTGTCCTTTGTAAACCACTCCATATGAACCACGTCCTATCTCCTGGTCCTCTTTATATAAGATCTCCTCTAAGTTGATTTTCCGCAATTGAACTGTTGGAGTGCAAATAAAACGAAATGTTAATCACTCAAGATTGCATATGTATATACATTACCCCAGTGGTACACTTTTTACACATTCCCCAAGTGCAGGGATTAGCATTATATATATATACTGCTAATCCCTGCCTGCACTTGGGGAATGTGGAAAAAGTGTACCACTGGGGTAAATTTCTCTTCTATACTGATTGGTGTATAAAACAACTATACTATGTGATTTAAAAAACCAGAAAGCCACCGGCTTTGTGATTCCTTGCCAAATACGAGTTCACTTCAGGCCTAAGCTAATTACCAAGTCAAGTACTCAAGCTATAAGTGGGGTTTTACAAGCTTTCAAATTGTTGACCTTTGCTGACCTCACATAACATTCAACCTCCACTAAAATCAATAGGAAACATAAACTTACTGTGAATCCCAGGAATCAGGATGTTTTCCAAGGTTACTTTCTTGGATGGAAGAATATTTTTGTGAAATCTCCCGAGAAAAACTTGTAATTATTGGAGGTTTTGAAAGTAGGCCTATGCTGCGCCAATGTTTTCTGTGACAGTGAGTTAAATGTTGCGTGCAGTGTCATACTTACCATCTTCACTCCTTTGTTTACTCTTTTGCTGGTCACCCACTGCCAAAAACAAAGGAAATAATTTGTACATTTAACAACTGTTAACCTGTAATATGTGTATGTTATAAGTTACGACCATGACAACATTTTTGAATGATGAGCCTGGATAAAGTTAAATAATAAATAATGGCTGGTGTTTAATGGGTTGGGAGTCCATAGTTCACAAATTCTTGAAAGTTCTAAACTCATTGACATACGTACATATGCAGATTTATCTTGTTTGCAAACACAAATTGGTCAGGAGTCCAAAAATTCCTAAAAGTCCACAACTCATCGACATACAGAATGCATAAATAGGCAGATTTATCTTGTTTGCTAACATAATGCATGTTTTCCTTTGACAGTTGAGTTAAATGTTGCTTGCATTGTCATACTTACTAGCTTCACTCCTTTGCTGGTCACCCACTGCCAAAAACAAAGGAAATAGTTTGTACATTTAACATCTGTTAACCTGTGTTAGGTGGATGATATAAGTTACGACCATGACAACATTTTACGAATGATGAGCCTAAATAGAGTTAAATGCTAAATGTTGGTTGGTGTGTAATGGGTTAGGAGTCCATAGTTCACACATTTCTAAAAGTCCTAAACTCATTGACATATGTACATCTGCAGATTTATCTTGTTTGCAAACATGATCAATAATAATAGTAACGGTTAGTTTTTATATAGCGCTTTCCATCGACGAAGCCAGTCTCAAAGCGCTTTACATTCTATAACCCCTGGACATTGGTATAACTCATCCCCACACATATGTGGGTAAGGGAACGGTTCGAGATCAGCGCCAGTTGACAAGTTACACCTCGCAGGTACCCAATAAGCACCTGGGTGACGAGGAGCAATCAAGATAAAGTGCCTTGCCCAAGGACACAACGTGACAGTCCGACCAGGGCTCGAACCCGGAACCTCTGCATTATGAGACTGAAGCCCTAACCACTTGGCAACCACACCCCAAAGCATGTTTTCCTTTGACAGTCGAGTTAAATGTTGCTTGCAGTGTCATACTTACCATGTTCACTCTTTTGTTCACTCTTTTGCTGGTCACCCACTGCCAAAAACAAAGGAAATAATTTGTACATTTAACAACTGTCAACCTGTAATATGTGTATGATATAAATTACGACCATGACAACATTTCACGAATGATGAGCCAGCTATTCACATTATGGAAGTTGATCTGTTGGTGAGAATATGCATGGGTAAACTTGATGGTCACGTGGAAGGATTTGATGTGATTGAAAAAGGATCCAGTCCGTATGAAGAAAACATCGATGTAGCACCACCACATATAAGGGTGACAGTAGGCAGCCCCTAATATCTGTTCCTCAAGTCTGGACATGAACAGCAAGCCCAGGAGGGAGCCATCCTGGTGGCCATAGCAGTACCATGTGTTTGCAATTAGTGCTTGTTCACGGAGGTAAAGTTGTTTTCAGTTAGTACATGCTGCACGAGCTCCAATCAGCTTGGCAATGGGAGGGTTGGAATGACCTATCTTGGTTTTCCAGTGGATGAGCAATTCTTAACATGTACATTTCATTTGTTATATGTATGATCTATAAGCAAAGTTATGATGACCATGACAGTATTTTACGAATGAGGAACCTAAATAAGGTAAAGAATAAAACATCTTAAATTGAAGGCTGTAAATATTCCACAAATTGGTCAGGAGTCCAAAAATTCCTAAAAGTCCACAACGCATCGATATACAGAATGCATAAATAGACAGATTTATCTTGTTTGCAAACATAATGCATGTTTTCCTTTGACAGTGGAGTTAAATGTTGCTTGCATTGTCATACTTACCATCTTCACTCCTCTGTTCACTCTTTTGCTGGTCACCTACTGCCAAAAACAAAGGAAATAATTTGTACATTTAACAACTGTTAACCTGTAATATGTGTATGTTATAAGTTACGACCATGACAACATTTTTGAATGATGAGCCTGGATAAAGTTAAATAATAAATAATGGCTGGTGTTTAATGGGTTGGGAGTCCATAGTTCACAAATTCTTGAAAGTTCTAAACTCATTGACATACGTACATATGCAGATTTATCTTGTTTGCAAACACAAATTGGTCAGGAGTCCAAAAATTCCTAAAAGTCCACAACTCATCGACATACAGAATGCATAAATAGGCAGATTTATCTTGTTTGCTAACATAATGCATGTTTTCCTTTGACAGTTGAGTTAAATGTTGCTTGCATTGTCATACTTACTAGCTTCACTCCTTTGCTGGTCACCCACTGCCAAAAACAAAGGAAATAGTTTGTACATTTAACATCTGTTAACCTGTGTTAGGTGGATGATATAAGTTACGACCATGACAACATTTTACGAATGATGAGCCTAAATAGAGTTAAATGCTAAATGTTGGTTGGTGTGTAATGGGTTAGGAGTCCATAGTTCACACATTTCTAAAAGTCCTAAACTCATTGACATATGTACATCTGCAGATTTATCTTGTTTGCAAACATGATCAATAATAATAGTAACGGTTAGTTTTTATATAGCGCTTTCCATCGACGAAGCCAGTCTCAAAGCGCTTTACATTCTATAACCCCTGGACATTGGTATAACTCATCCCCACACATATGTGGGTAAGGGAACGGTTCGAGATCAGCGCCAGTTGACAAGTTACACCTCGCAGGTACCCAATAAGCACCTGGGTGACGAGGAGCAATCAAGATAAAGTGCCTTGCCCAAGGACACAACGTGACAGTCCGACCAGGGCTCGAACCCGGAACCTCTGCATTATGAGACTGAAGCCCTAACCACTTGGCAACCACACCCCAAAGCATGTTTTCCTTTGACAGTCGAGTTAAATGTTGCTTGCAGTGTCATACTTACCATGTTCACTCTTTTGTTCACTCTTTTGCTGGTCACCCACTGCCAAAAACAAAGGGAATAATGTGTACATTTAACAACTGTTAACTTGTAATATGTGTATGATATAAGTTACGACCATGACAACATTTTACAAATGATGAGCCTAGACAAAGTTAAATAATAAATAATGGTTGGTGTGTAATGGGGTTAGAAGTCCATAGTTCATTTTTTTTTAAAGTCCTAAACTCATTGACATACGTACATATGCAGATTTATCTTGTTTATAAACATGATAAATAACAATGATAATGGTTAGTTTTTATATAGCGCTACCCACCGACGAAGCCAGTCTCAAAGCGCTTTACATTCTATAACCCCTGGACATTGGTATAACTCATCCCCACACATACGTGGGTAAGGGAACCGTTCGAGATCAGCGCCAGTTGACAAGTTACACCTCGCAGGTACCCAATTAGCACCTGGGTGGCGAGGAGCAATCAATATAAAGTGCCTTGCCCAAGGACACAACGTGACAGTCCGACCAGGGCTCGAACCCGGAACCTCTGGATTATGAGACTGAAGCCCTAACCACTTGGCAACCACACCCCAATGCATGTTTTCCTTTGACAGTCGAGTTAAATGTTGCTTGCAGTGTCATACTTACTATCTTCACTCCTTTGTTCAATCTTTTGCTGGTCACCCACTGCCAAAAACAACATAATTATTTGTACATTTAACAACTGTTAACTTGTAATATGTGTATGATATAAGTTACGACCATGACAACATTTTACGAATGATGAGCCTGGATAAAGTTAAATAATGGTTGGTGTGTAATGGGTTAGAAGTCCATAGTTCATTTTTTTTTGAAAGTCCTAAACTCATTGACATACGTACATATGCAGATTTATTTGGTTTACAAACATGATAAATAATAATATTAATGGTTAGTTTTTATATAGCGCTTTCCACCGACCAAGCCAGTCTCAAAGCGCTTTACATTATATTACCCCTGGAAATTGGTATAACTCATCCCCACACATACGTGGGTAAGGGAACCGTTTGAGATCAGCGCCAGTTGACAAGTTACACCTCGCAGGTACCCAATTGGCACCTGGGTGGCGAGGAGCAATCAACATAAAGTGCCTTGCCCAAGGACACAACGTGACAGTCCGACCAGGGCTCCAACCCGGAACCTCTGGAATACAAGACCAAAGTCCTAACCACTTGGCCACCACGCCCCATTCATGTTTTCCTTTGACAGTTGAGTTAAATGTTGCTTGAGGCGTCATACTTACCATCTTCACTCCTCTGTTCACTCTTTTGCTGGTCCCCCACTGCCAAAAACAAAGGAAGTAATTTGTACATTTAACAACTGTTAACCTGTATTGTGTGTATGATATAAGTTACGACCATGACAACATTTTACGAATGATGAGCCTAGATAAAGTTAAATAATAAATAATGGTTGGTGTGTAATGGGTTAGGAGACCATAGTTCACAAATAGTTCACAGATTTATCTTGTTTGCAAACATGATGCATGTTTTTCGTGGCAGTTGAGTTGAATGTTGCTTGCAGTGACATACTTACCATCTTCACTCCCTTGTTCACTCCTTTGCTGGTCACCCACTGCCAAAAACAAAGGAAATAAGTTGTACATGTAACATCTGTGATATATGTATAATAGAATACTAGTCTGTGGGCCTGACGTTTCAACTGTAAAAAGACAAATGACAACACATGCAGTACACATGGGAAAGGTACAGTATGAATGTTGTACAGGAAAACATGGGGGACAAACAAGGGTAGAACAACAAGTGAGCAACAATATAGGTATAACATGAAAAATAGAAGCTACAATCTTAACCTGGTTGGTGTGGCTGGTACATATGGTCCTTGCAGACAACCTACCTAGAGATGGAGTTACATTTGAAAGTGCCATGCTGGATGGAAGTACGGTTGGCTGTCAAAGAGGGGACAGAAGAACTGACAAGTAGGTTCCTGAGGTATATGAGAGCAATAAGACGTTTTTCAGTGAGGCCTGCTGTAGATAGTCTGAAGTGTGAATCTTGATCCAGTACGTGGCGACAGACTATAAGTCCAGTAGGGCCAGCGGAGAGGAAGAAGTGGTCAAAAACGAACTTTGCTGCATATCGAGGTCCCTTGTCCCGATGTATTTAATAACTTCATCCATATAACTTGCAATACTACTCAGCCTAAAAATATTGTCTGGCAGCCTATTCCAGACATATAGTTCTAGGCAGATAGGAAAATGTGGGCATCAATTCTACTGTACGGCTGATGAAGCATCTTTCTGTTACTAGTTGTGGCTCTCCTTGATCTTGATTGTGCCACAATAGTAATTGATCGGGGATACCCGAGTCCCCCAACTGAATTTGTTTCATCAGTACAAGACGAACAGCCTCTTGTCTGTGCAGCAAGGTGTCCCATCTCAGATCCTGCATCATATCAGTGACACCGGACTGGCCATCGTAGTTGTTATGACCAAAGCGTGCAGCACGTCTTCAGACAACTTCAAGATGGTAGATGAATTTTGTTCAGGCGGGTCACAGACTACTGATGCATTCTCCAGGAGTGGGCGAACAACAGCTAAATATGCTAAGTTCTTGATCTCTTTGCAGTGGAGATGGTAAGCATAGGCAGACTATGAGCGAGGGAGGGGAGGGGTGGGGGTAACTTAAAAGGGACCAAGCTAGGGAGGAAAGTGAAAACAATCTGAACTGAACACGCAGTTGAACCTACTGTATCCTACCTGCCAGCAGGGATTTCTACTGACATTATGTTAAGGATGAGATTGCCACTGTGGGGGAGTTTGAAAAATTGGGATGGCAGAAGATTGGGCAGGGAGGGGTAAATACTTGAGACGGGATCAGTTGGGGGCAGTTGTAATGTTAAGGGCGCTTCTCAAAATATCG
>JAODUJ010242526.1:0-10355 GCA_027564615.1 Psolus chitonoides
CCATGCCTGGTCAGATCAAGTTCAAATTTGGTGTGTAGGTTTCTCATGATGAGTACAAGGACCCTATCAATTTTGGTATAGGTTTGAATACATGATCCCTATACCAGGCTTTCAGAAAATCAAGGAATCTATACTCCTTTTGGATTTCTGGTTGAAGTGCCACTTGTGTACTAAAAAATGCTGCATATGTAAGCATGTCTCTATTGTAGCCTAACATACAAAGTTACAGTAGTGGGCATGTTGGTGTATGGGCCTAGCCTGTCACGTTGGCAGTCGATGAAATACCCAAAAACTTTTTATTTACTATGCTGTCGGCATGTTTGTCTAATGTAAACAACCTCTTGCTTTCTACGATGTGTATAAGTAACAGAAATAATGTAAAACGTGATTGTCAGATAGTTCAAATTGTTGTACTTTAGTATTGGACACAAAAAAACTTGTCCGTCGGACAACTTCAAAGAATGAGTTTGGTTGTCCGACATTATTTTTAGTCGTCATGGGCGATCCGACGAGTGTTAAATTTCAGCACTACTATGTGTTATTCGCCTGTTTGTTTACAAACCAGTGAGTATTTTGTTTAATTCTAGTGCCAATTTTGCCGACTACAATGAGCAGTAACAGTCTTCTGGGAGGGAATGTCCCTCCTCAATTTTTTTTGGAGGAATTTTCCTTTTCCGGAGGGAATCGTGCACCTCGATGCGAACACTGGTAGGTATGCAGCTTGTCTGATGCATATGTGGCCAGTAATAGTTTTTTCTGCATCCTCTGTAACAACTGTGGTTATATCAGCTGCATCATCATCCACTGGCTTTGTAATCAGTAAATAACCCCAGGTTGAATACTTCAGGTCTAGACTATTCTGAACCATTATTTCATGGATAACCCGTAGGTGTACAGCCTGCCTGATTTATATGTGGCCAGTACTAGTTTCTCTCCATCCTCTGTAACAACTGTGGTTATATCAGCTGCATTATCATCCACTGGCTTTGTAATCAGTAAATGACCCCAGGTTGAATACTACGGGTCCAGACTATTCTGAACCATTATTTCATGGATAACCCGTAGGTGTACAGCCTGCCTGATTTATACGTGGCCAGTAATAGTTTCTCTCCATCCTCTGTAACAACTGTGGTTATATAGGCTGCATCATCATCCACTGGCTTTGTAATCAGTAAATGGTGACCGTCTGGACTGTACTGAGTTAGAACACACGTTATGTGACCTGAGATCTCTGTTTGCCATAGAATATAGATGAAACCATTACTGTCTGGGCATACTGCCAATGGCCTATAGTTGCCTCCTACATGATCTGGGTTTTTTAACTCATGGATGACCTCAACTTTCTCTCCCGCTATAGTGACTGCATATGCCTTACAACCACCTAAATCACAGACCAGTAACTTTCCATCAATAACAGTCGTATCAAAAGAGTAATCAACCATCTGTGGTAGTTGTAGTGTACGGCAAAAATTCAACTCATCATCAAAGATGAAAACATTCTTGCTAGAGCTTCCAACAAGGATATTCTTGTTCATGTGATCAGTAGCTATGCATGTCACATAGTCACCATCTTCCCAGCTGCTAATAATATCACTCATATCTTTCTTGATATATTTGCCATTTTGAATGTCATAGATACCTACTTCACTATTTCTACAGGTTGTTGCCACTTTAAATAATGTCAGGGAAGAACACGAGCGATCATGGTCATCGTTGTCCATGTCTATAGGAGTGTTCTCTACTATATCCTGACTTATAGTTTCACCTTGTCGGTTTATAACGGTGATATGCGTGTGTTCATCATTTATATCCCCAGTGATAATGATATCACCATTATCATTAGCAGTTATATTACTAATATTACAACCTTCAAATTCTCCTCCCTGAATCTCAACAACTGACTCTGCTTGATTTGTAATATTGACAGTACCAGCCGTAACTGAAGGAATATCTCTCACTGTAATGTGTGCTAAAGAGTCTAACTCTGGAAAGTCTCTCCTCACATCATTGATCAGAGGTTCACTGGCTAAGCTTATATCTGGGAGACATTGAGCATCAGTCCAGTCATGCTTTGAAGCAAGGATACTGGACACTGACGATCTGAAGTTGTCATAGCGTCTTATTCTGCATTCAGAGTCATCAGAAATTTTACAAAATTCGGCAAAATTTTGCTCCCCTTGAATATCTATGGTCTTATTAAGACCATTGTATTGCTCATCAATGAATTCCATCTTACGATTTGTCGTTGCTATTTTGTCTCCATGAAGATTGTTTTGTCGATCCCGCATATTCTGATATGCTGTTTTCTTTTCAGCGATGAATTTGTCATAATTGTCATTTATTTCGGTTACAGCTGTTTCTATTTCCTTTGCTCTTTCCTTCTCTAAGTCTATCACCTCCTCCTTTTCTGTGCCATCTATTTCTGCCATGTACATATTCAGTGCATTGTCGGTTTCCTTTAGTTGTCGTTTGATCTCACCTGCTTTCATGTTGTACTCTGATTGTAGAATCGCCTTCTTTGCCTTGATGTTATCGTTAAGTCTGCGCCTAGCTTCCCCTACTCTGCTCGGTAACTGATGTAAATCATCTTCGTACTTTTCCATCGTCACAAGGGACTTCGCAATCTTCTCCCTCTCCTGGCATGCTAGTAGCTTCACGTCATGGATGTTGTGGCCTTTGTGTTTCCCATACTGTGCGCACACCATGCAGACTGGTAGATTATGACAAGTCCCACAGCAAACCTCAGCGAGTTTATCAACATGGACGTGGCATCTTGGAGTCTCCGTATATGACGCCAGCCTCTCCAATGTTAGTTTTTGGTCCTGAATGTCTTTCAGAGATAAGACGCTCGATTTATGCTCTTGCATCATTTTGAGAGTCCGGTGGAATTGATAGCACTGATCACAGAGAAACCCTTTACACTTGAAGCAATAGGATGTTATTTTTGCTCTCTTTGAACAACCACCACATTCTGCTATTTCCTCTGTCTTAGCTGACTGCTGTAGCTGGATATACTGAAGCAGACTTTTCATGTGAAAGTCAGTCTTGAATCCGTCGACACCATCGGACGGTATAGCACACAGATAATCACAAAGAGGACAATTAAATTCTTCATCGTGTTTTTCAATTATTTTTTTCAAACAATTCCTACAATACCGATGAACGCACGGTAATAACTTTGGTTCCTTGAAGTTTTCCAAGCAGTATGAGCACTCAAAATATTTGTCCTCAATATCCTTCATAGGAGATGTAGACGCCATCTTGTCCATTGAGTCACTGAAAGAATAAATCAAGAAAGACATAATTATTAGAAGAATATGTTACTAAAGCCCTAATTTTTCCGTTTTGTAAAATGTAAATTCTGTTTTATAAATTTTGTGTTCTCCGTTTTATCACGTTTTTTATCATAAATTTTCCCATTTTGTAAATTTTTGATATAATGTTGGCATTCAGGATGGTTGTTGCTATGTTTATCAATGTGATGTCGCATGTTAGTAGGCTGAAAAAATGTATTTTGAGTAGTGGATTGATGATGTGTGCCTCCTTGAGATTTGTTTGAACCCAGATTTGTGGAAAGTTAATTACATTTTTCAATATTTCGTGATAAACTCCTGATTCCGTAAAATTGACTGTTTTCCCTGTAATTTTCATGATATTGTAAATTCTGTGCTCAACTTTTGAGATCAGTGATTTGTTTTCATTTTCCTTATCGTAGAAAATCATTTTCTTTTATATATTACTAAGGGGAGCCTTCACATTAATAATAATGTCGATGTAATTTCTCTTGTTGCCTGCAGTCCTAATTATCAAATTAAAGTAAGCAAAAATGCCAAGGAAATGTCACTTTTGTGATTCGTACATCATGAAGAAGATGTGGAATTCATTTTGAAAAACCATGGAATAGTGTCATTGAAGTTTACGAACCCTGTACTTGGACTACCGTACTTGGACTACCATGCTTTCAGAAATGCATGATTGTGGGTTTTTTGTGACGCATTTGTTTGATCCTAGCTACAGGCTTCTGATGGAATGTGTGGACAGACAAAGGCACCAGCTAGACAGGTCTTGGTGCTGGAAGGATAAGGTAGAAATGTCCATAAAGGAGAAAATATAGCCACTCTTGAAAAATATTTGTTCCGATTTTGTTGTTGTAATTAGGCATGTTATTATCAGTAAAACTGTTTCAATCCCTAACAAAGGTCTGTAGGCCTTGTTAAATTTTCAATCAGAGTCACTGCTGACAGTCTCACATGGTTTCGAATAAATATCCATATCCTCTGCGAAAGGAGGTGATGGAGGTTTTCATACTCTAAACTCTAAAGACTTGATGACCAACATGGTAGAAATGGCTGTGAAGAAGAACAAGTTGTGGGAAGATCGACTTTCAGGACATAGAGTAGGGAGGATGCCTGGAGAAAAAGTGCATGGAGGGCGGACAAATCAGTATTATCGTGTAAAAGACCAAGGAAGAAGCTGAGGAGGAAAGGCTTCCATATTCTAAGACTTGATGACCTACGATCTAGTTTCTGAGAAAACAAAGTCAGATGACTATTGAAGAAGAAAGATGTGATCGGAGCTGGGGTGTGTGAGGTGTGATAATTTAGTGTTAGCGATCGAGTAGTGAAAAAATGAGAGGCATGGTTGGAAAAGATTTTTTAAGAGAATGCTTAACCCTATATCCACAAATGTAGAATTTGTAAGATGGTCGTGGTGGGGAGAGAGCATCTAGGGCAGTACGCAGCTTGCAGCCAGCGCTTCTGTGTGTATATTCCAGCAATTACGTAACAGCTAGCTGCATGCTTTATCGCCTCTGGTAGGCGCCTCCTGCTAGAACAACCCAGTTGACAGCACAGTGACACGCCCCGCATGAACTCGTAAATAAATATCTGGCTGAGGTGGTTGTCTGCAATATTGGCCACACTCGTAGGTAGACTTAATACAGAATTTGAGTGGAATTAGGATAATTTTGATATTCTTTTATGTAGACATAGTCAAAGGTTAGAATTGTGAGGAGTTGATCATTCAAGGAGACTTGTAAAAAGATTGAGATTGGTAATGCAAACTTGTTCTCATGAATTTTTGCATGAATGCAGGAAGCCTTAGGTGAAGCAGGTACAAGCTAGTTATTCTTATAGTTAGAGAAGGGACTAGTCCAAGAGCCACAAATGTAATGATGTAGCTCACTCATCAGGAGTAGGAAATTTGCCTTGTTCATTTGGGAGTTTGACAGTAATTAATGTTACTCAACCATATGTATTTAAAGGCAGGCTGAAGGAAAATCTACACTATATGCAAAAGACGGTGAACCTCTACCTGAGGTGGTAGAACGTGGTGGTAGAAGGCAGGGGGTGGAGGCAATTGGTCAGAAACCTGTCTCAATTGGGCAGAAATTTTGTCTGTCGTGCAGAAAATCGGGCAGTTGAACTTTTTTACAGAGACCTAAAATGTCTTGGTAATGCTAGGATTTATACTGACTGTGTCCACTTGTTGAAAATCAAGACGTTTGTTTTGAAGTGAATATTTTGAAATTTGAACATGACCCCATGCGAGGGTCAAAATAACCAAGCGCAAAGCGATACTTACTCAACGGTCCTGACCTTTTAGCGCCCGGTATGCTAGAGAAAATAAACAACTGAGGGCTGTTTATATGACTGCTGTGCGCCAGGTAAAAAATAGTCAACTTGGTGGAGTTCCTAGCTGTTTCCCCACTTCCTTTTTACATTTCAGATAAGCAAGATTGAGATCACCTATATTCAGCACACTAAAAACGAACATCAGTACTAAGTCTGTACTAAAAATAGATCAACCTCAGACCTCAGTCTTCAGTGTGTTGTCATTTATGTGATCGATGACCATCTGGAGACACACACACACAAAGTCCAACTGACTGCACATGTATGGCACTTCAGGGTTGCCAACTGTTCATTTTCACTGTCAGATTTGGCAGTGCATACATAAGTTAAATATGACAGTGATATTGAGAGGGAGGATGGGAGAGGGAGGGTGAGAGAGAGAGAGAGGATGGACAGGGAGGGTAGGGGATGAGGAATGGATGGAAAAGGAAGAGATGGCAAAAAGTGAAGTGGCCCCTCCCGAATATGAAACCCATGACTAAAAGAAGACTGACAAATGGCCAAAAAGGATCACTTACTCTCATTTCTTGTTAATAATTGTCATGAAAACAACAAATAACAACAGCAAATAAATGACTTGGGGAAAACTAGCTCCCGGTGGTCTCAAACTAGAGCCTGGTTCACTCGTGGAGCCCATGAACCTGGCTCTAGTTTATCATCCACACTAGAGCCTGGTCCAAGCGCTTTTATTTTGACCCTTGACCCCAAGTGCTATGCCATATTTTCATTTCTGTTTCTTACCTGCCAACTCTCACAGTTTCACTGTGAGACTCAAGGTTTCAGGTATCATCTCCAGGTCAAATCCTAAAAACTCACTGTGAATCATAGCTCCCGAGTGGCCAGCATATTAACTCACCTAAGAATCCTAGTGGTGTTTATTGGGCTAAAAATAAAATAAAATCCTCAACTAGTTTGATAGATGAAATTGCCTGTTCATACTATGGTACAACGAAAATAATTGTGGTAATTAGTCATCACTGAACTTGCCGACCAAAACTGATTCCACTGGAGGGGAAAATAAAAATGAAATTTATCTATGTTACCTTGGGGCACATGCATTGAGGGAAGAACCTAAAGGCCATTTTCTCTAATCCCTGCAGATCTGCCAAGATCTGCAGTAGTGGTCAGTATAAGAATTGAAGTTGGTAAGGCATTTGACCAAGTCTATAGCCTGTAATGACTGTTTATGGGATGTGAAATTCTTGGCAGGTGAGAGTAATGACCTTTAAGATTTGCTGAAGATTTATGACAGAACAAATTGTTACCTGCAGTATCCAAAAATATTTCTCAAGACTGAATATTTTTCCATTTTGTCTGGTAATTATGTGTTGTATGCCATATGCCACATCTATTATAGAGAAAGCAATTGTGTTGAGGAAAATTGCTTTACCTGAATTAATGGTAAAATAGGCTAGTCTTCAGCTTATTATATCGCAAATCTCCAGGTTTGAGGTACCGATCTCCAGGTTTTTTAGTGAAAATCTCCAGGTTTGCAAATTTGAAGGTTGGTAGCCTACTGTAGGTCTGCTGTTTGTATTTTTTCAAATCATAATTCTGACATTTTGGGGCCACAGTTGGGGAGGGGGGAAATGTCACTGCCCATATGAGCACTATGGTCCCCTACTTCCATGGGTGGTGGTTCATTCAATGTGCATGACTGTGTTACTTGGTGGTACTATTATGGGGCTAGACTT
This sequence comes from Psolus chitonoides, assembly GCA_027564615.1. Taxonomy (NCBI): domain Eukaryota; kingdom Metazoa; phylum Echinodermata; class Holothuroidea; order Dendrochirotida; family Psolidae; genus Psolus; species Psolus chitonoides. The sequence continues at coordinate 7,328 of JAODUJ010242526.1, forward strand.
TCCATGGAAACTCCCCAAAATTCCCTGAAAGTCTCACACACTCAGCAACTCCAGGCTAGAGGTTATGGAATGCAGGAAAGCTGGTCATCACATATCCTGCTATATTTGCGATATCTACTGGTACTGACTGATATGTATACTACCTACTCCATATGTTGTGCTACCACTTTGATAATGTACGTCAAGTACTATTTGCTATCACTCTCAGACATACTGATACTTTTGGAAATACTTTTTGTAATACTTATCGCATACCAAACCATTTAGTGTTCTACACATGACATATGTTGACGCTTTTGGTGTACTTTTTACTATACATTTTACTATGTATAATGTAACATCAAGTTTCACATAGCAATCAAGACAACCAGGTGAAAACAAGAGTACAATTATTGTGCATTGTGATTCTTTGACATAGAATAGTCCAGAGCAAAATGAGGACTTCTGACAAATACGAGGATGAAAAACTGAACCCAATGGTGAAAGTCCCATCACAATAGCATGTCCGGGTTTCAAGTTATTGATTATTGAAGAATCTAGAAATCTTCATTTCAATTGAGCATCTGGCAATATTTGTAATGTCATAGTGGCACTTAGTCTGCGAAGCTCTTTGTAAAGTCTTATATAATCTAACTGCTTTTCAACACACCGAATTGAAAAATATCTTTTTTTTTGCATAGTGACTGCTGCAATAAAATTTCTACACTCCAACATTTCCAGGAAAAATTAGTCATTCAATTATAAACAATTACATAAGCTATTCAGACAAAGTAAGAACTTGGCCCCACCACCGATTTTGTTTCAAAGTCCTGCGCATGTCATTCCTCTAAATGCATGTTAATAGTGGGATGTGGCAGTTACTATCTACACAGATATGTGGTTTCAAGAATAAAATCACTCAAATATCCATTGTACATATAAAACATGCATGTGAACCTTACTGTAACTTACCTAATGTTATGCAAAAAACATCGTGACCAAATATATTGGGCTCAATTTTTTCTTTTTTAAACAAGTCGAATTCTGCCGCTAAAAAGCAAGTTTAACGTCCCCAAGAGGACCGGGACTTTATTAAAAAACATGAAAAACTCTTCACAAACTCTCCCCATTCAAAACAAAGAGTGTATAGACAATAACTCCCTAACTGTAGCGAGAGCGCGCGAGTCGAGTTAGACCAACACACGCGCCCCCTTTGTTAGGATGGGCCTCGTCTGTAACCCTGTGTACAACAGTACTAATAGGCTATGAAGCCTAGCTTTCGACATGCTAGAGAGAAAGCGTATGGCCAAAACGAAAAAACATTCATCTCAAAAACCTGTTTTCCTCAAGGATACCCTTCTAAAACTCTTCTGACGGTAGAGTTAAAACTTCTAAGCTTCCGATTCTGAAAGATTGTAGAATTTCCATTTGTATTTCACCAATAAATAATTTGGTGAATTTTACCAGAAACTAGATCAACTGAGCACTAAGCTGGCAATTTAACAGAGGGAGATAGGGTGGCCAACCTGTAACTTCTTTATTTGCCAGATATTAGATCGGTAAATGGAGGGGTGCATGGGCCCAATATGGGGTAAGTTAGGAGTGAAGAGATCGACACATGTGTGTCATTGGCGAATTGTCACATAAAACATGATGATGTGGGGATCGTGCCTGCCTCGTCCTGTTGTGGCAGGGTGCCCTTTGCTATGGTAGTTAAACCCTTCGCCAGCGATAATCCGCGGCAACGGCGGACTCACATTTCTTAATTGAGAGATACATGAGGTGAAAGAGGGGCAATGTAGATTCCTATGTCACCACAGGTTTGCCCATTAAAACTTGTGGCCACAGAATCGACAAGGGTTGACACAGATTAGATTCCTGTGTCACAAATCTAAGTTTTTCACATTTTATGCCACATGTTTGACACAGGTTTGACACAGATATCTATACATGCCATACCTGATACAGGTTGACAAAGGGGTTTTTAGTAAGGGATCTGCCAGAAAGAACAGAAAGTACATTTCTCTGCTCACTCACCTGATTTATTTCAACTCCATAGAGACCTTCACATTGAGTATATCGAAGCGCCCAGCTCAATTTGACTGAACCAGTGCCCACTGCACCTGAAAAATGACACATTAAAAATTGCTTTTTAAAGTTTTTTACTCTCCCAAAAACATAATTTTCATACCGGAAACTCATTTGATAATCAATGCTTGTGGTGTAAAAGCAACTTGGTGACTGTGAGGGTTTGAGTTTATATTTTTAACAGCCTGAAAAACAAGTTGCAACCATAAGTCATTGATGAGATAACTACTTGTATGTGTTTCTGACAGTATTATTAAATACCAGATAGCAAAACTGTGCGCACGATAAAATTGCATGGATAAGAGTCCCAGGGCACAATAAACAATATTTACTGTCTGATATATTCTTTCTAATACAGATAATTCTTTTTGCATGCATAATTATGACTCGATAATAATTTGTCAATATGTAAAGTGCTTGATAAATTTTCCAATTTTCATTTGCTGGACTAATTCAGATTCCAAGCACTAACAAATGGAGCCAACACTGATGCAAACAACAGATCCAGTATTTTACAGATCCATGGTCGTTCCAGGGTAATTTTGGCACCCAATTCTTGAATAAATTTCCAGCTTCAAGCTAGGGCTGTGACGGTTAACCGGATAACTGGTTAACCGACTGAACAACCGGTTGACCGGTTGTCAGAAAACCGATCGAAAATCCGAACATCCAAGGTTGTAATTACTAGACACTAATTGTCAGTATTATTTATCAGGTGTAACAGGGAAGAAAATAATTGACGGCACTTGCTGCAATTGCCGTGGTAACAGCCGCAATGGCACTCGACTGCACTACGAACGACGGCATGAGATTGCCGTCGATCAACTTACCATCAGCACCACTCTGATAAAAGTAATTCCTGACCAATTGAATATCTAGATTACTACTGACCTTTGTACATATAGCCTAATAGTATCCAAATCACTAGCAGGAATATATCACTGAAAATGGTCACGGTATA
>JAODUJ010242637.1:0-10354 GCA_027564615.1 Psolus chitonoides
CAATAGGCGTGCTGAAGCTAACGGGAGAAAACTTCTAAAAGGTCACAAAGAGTTCAAGGACGCCGTGTCATTGAGACGGTGTAGTGAAATAACCTAATACAGCTTAAAGGCGCTCACTCAAAATACATTATGCATAGGTAGCGAGGGATTGTCATATTACTACATGACAATATAATGCAACAGTTTACATTCGTTGTTAAGGAATGGTAGGCAAAATGCCTTCAGTCATATAAACCAAGAGTCACTGAAAACCTTGTGAGATATAATTGAATGCCATATGCCCATATCGGAAAATGATCGAAATACTACCCGGCAGAAATAAATTTACCGTATAGTTAGGGGCAACAAAAATCATAACTGTGCATTTCACAACGTTTCAATGAAAGGTGGACATTTACACTGGGGGTCCAAAGCCAACTCGCCATTGACTGCCTACAGTAAGTAAATAAGTAAATAGGTAAATAAGTAAACCAATAAACCAGTAAACCAGTAATTAAACAAAATCTCGGCGGGCTTTTACTATTTTGAATAGCCAGTATAACGATCCAATTTAGAGCAACTGATCGGATAGGGAAAAGCAGCGTACTTTTGTCATGCATGCAATTCGACCCAAATCAAAACGACCACAATGTCGTGTCGTTACATATGATTGGATAACAGAGCGGTGACCACTGGAAACTTCAGTTAGGAAACTTCAGTTAGGGGGCACCGACAATTCAAAGAAACTGTTGTGACTTTAATATATGAATATGCATGTATGCATTATGAATCCTAAATTGGGGACAACAGAGATTCATGTCATTTGATCCCTGAACGAAAAACCGACACATTCTAGACTCCTGTCTGTCATTCACAATTTAGTGACATGTCTAGCAATTACGATAATACGACCGTACCCTATATCAATCATGAAAGAACAGTTTCTGTGACGATTCACCCTGACCCTTCATGCGATTTTCTATCTCAACACGATCTTCTCCCTTACTTCGATCATGCCCTATTACCCAATAGGCTTCCGAGTTCCTAGATGAACTTTCAGTAGAGCTTCTTGAACCCGTAGATACCAAACTAAACAAAATAGGAAGAGGCACGTGGGCACTCCACCTATGGCTTACGAAAAATAGGGGCATACGTAAGCTCATAACACCTAAAGATCAAGAATGTACACCCATTTGCATATTTCATTTAGGCCTATACATATTGTTTAGATGCTTGGAATAAAATTCGTAAATTGCCACTTCGTAACCTTTTTGACAATTAACCTGTGTAACCTCCAATATTCGAGTAATGGGCTAAAGTGCTAATCCCCGGGCCTGACCACGATCCGTTTTTCCAAGTAATTCCATGGTTTACAATCATGCCTTTTATTGTGCCTACAGGATAAAGGCGCTGATGGTCAGTATAAATTGGCTGAAACGATGCCCTCCCCACGGTTTATTATGTCACATCTCCAATTCAGTTTCCTCCCGAAAGATTTGTTGAAGACAGGAGCCAAGATTGTGTACGTTGCTCGAAATCCTAAAGACGCAGCGGTGTCGTTTTATAACTTTTGTGTGATGGGTAAACATCTGCCGTCTTATACCAACTGGGATGAATATTTCGACCAGTTTTGTAAAGGATTGGGTGAGAATTTATTATTTGGCCTCAGACGATATAATCCATACAGTCATGGCTGCATGTGTATATATGAGTAGATATATGATGTATGTGTGTGTGTGTGTGTGTGTGTGTGTAGTGTATCGTCTGTGTGTGTGGTCTGTGTGTCTGTGACCCCAAGCTTTCAATCATGTAATATCGACGCTGTCATGGTGAATTGATATCATGCTTGGCACATAGGTTGTCCATAATTATCTCTATAGGTAATCGCTCTTGATCTACATCGTTATCCCTGAAGCTTGAAAAAATGGCAATGATTTGTGGTAGCATTTCAAATTCAAAGCAATTATTTAAAAAAAAAGTTTTTATCAAAAAGTGTAAAAACCTTAAGCAAATTACCACGAAGACTTTCCGGCAACGCAATGCCAAGATTCCTCCATTTATCTTCAAACGACACATCACTCTGTCCCTATGTTTGTAGCGCTCCTGCAAATATTTTCCAACTGCCCATATCCTTGGCTTTCGAAAATTCCATACATGAAGGGCGTACTGTAGATGTTGTCAAAGCCAATGTCTTTATGAAAGCCAGAGTTTGTGTTTGGGTGCGGGGAAATAGTCTTCTCTCACAAAACGGTGATCCTACTATATATTGTCTATTTATGTATGGAAACAATGCCTTCCCAAAAGTTTGTCCACATACACTGCCCAATTGTTTTCAATATTTGTTGAAAAGCTTGCAACTGTGTGATAATATAACACCATATATGCATTTCGTAATGACATCGCTGTGTAATAATGAACCCCCATTCTAACTTTATTTAGAAATATGTTAGTATTCAATTCCCCTTTTTAGTAACATGAGCACACTGACTGAAAGGTTAAAACGAAAAATTCAAGTAAACGCCAAGATATTTCTCAATGTTAAGCATCTGGAGATTCTGACCATCCAGACTCTAACAAGCTTTGGCATTTCTATGTTTAACATCTATTACCTTACACTTCCCCAGCATTATGCTGCATTTGGCAATAAGGAGACCAGTTTCAGAGGTTGCTTCGAACACACTAGGCGGCTTCCTCAATGTAACCTTCCGATACAGCAAATCTCTTTACCTAACCTTGACAAAATGTTCGTAATTTTTGTTGGGTAAATTAGTTGTCCTCTTTGGGTTGTCTGTGTTGTTGTTTTTCGCTGTTGTGGGGTCTTCAGTGAAGACTTTTGTTCTTCATGGCCCTACTTGACCGAATTTACCTAAAGTAATAAAACTGATAAATCAAGTGAAATCGACTTGACCAAAATTCAGCCAATATAAGTCAAGTAGGACATCTTCTTTGTCTTCTTCTTCGTCTTCTCGCACCGGGGTCCGCCACCCGAATCCGCGCGTGTTCCAGGGTCAGGTAGTCTTTCCCTTCTTCTCCTTCCTTCCCCTTCTTTCTCCATGACTTGCCCAACGGCGCTACCCTTCTGCATCCTCTCCACATGCCCCAGCCATCTTAATCTCGTTTCTCTCAGTTTGTCCTTGATGTTACATATCTTCAGCTCTCTTCTGATGTCCTCATTTCTCTCTCACTTTCTCTTAGTGTAACGCCCTTTATTCTCCTCAGCATTCTCATTTCTGCTGTCTCCAGCAGTTGGACTTTGCTACGCCTGGTGACCCACGACTCGGCTCCATACAACAAAACTGGTCTAATTACTGATTTGTAGTGCTTCACTTTCTTAATCGGCGGTATCCTCCTGTAGCTAATCACCCCAGATAGTTCCCTCCACTCATTCCATGCTGCCTTTACTCTTGCTCTCATTTCTTCCTCTGATCCTCCCTTCTCGCTCACTAAGTATCCAAGGTACTTAAAACTAGTGACTTGTTGTAGTGTGGTGTTATTACTATCTAAGATGTTTATCCTTGTCTCTTCTCTACTGCTGACCATAACTTCAGTTTTCCGGTGTTGACTTTCAATCCTTTACTTTCCATTCCTTCTTGCCAACTTAGCCATATTTCCTGCAGCTCTTCTTCACTGTTTGCCATTACAACCAGCAAACAAGATCTCCCATGGCAGGCCCTCCCTAAAGTCTTCACTTATCACATCTGAAACTACTATGAAGAGGAGGAGGAGGAGGAGGAGGAGGAGGCAGAGCGCTGAACCTTGATGTAAACCAACGTCTATATTGAATTTTTCCGAATGTCCGTGTTCGGTCCTCACTACTGTCTTTGCCTGATGGTATGTGGCCCTCACTAAGCTGATCAGCCTCTCAAGAACATGTTTCTTCCGCATACATCAACACACTCGTTCTCGTGGTACACGGCCCTACGCTTTCCCCAAGTCAACAAATGGGAAGAACAGCTTTCTCTCCTTCTCTAGATACTTTTCTTGGTGCTGGGTAACTACGAACACTGCGTCTGTTGTTCCTTTTCTCGGAGAGAATCAAAACTTTGTTGGCTATGTCAACAATTTCATATAGACGTTTCTCGATTATTCTCTCTGTCAGCTTCTTGATATTTTCCAGAAGCTTGATTTCTCTGTAGTTTCCGCAGTCTGGTGGGTCTCCTTTTTGTTTGTAAAGGGGACTATTTCGCTATACTCCCACTCGGTCGGCATTCTTTCCTCCTCCCAGATCTTCTCCAGTAATACACACAACATGTTCTCTCCATCATCGCCTAGTTTCTTGAGAAGGTCCACTGTAAGTCCTGAGCACCCTGGAGCTTTTCCAGTTTTTGCCTGCTTTAGAGCATCTTTTACCTCTTTCCTGGCGACTCCCTGAACTGGTCCGTCTCTTGCTTTGACATCACCTAGTACTTCTTTTTCGTTGGTAACATTCAATAGGGTATTAAAATACTCTCTCCAACTCTCCTGTATGTCTTTTCGATATGTCAGTAGTTCTTCTTTGTTTGTTATCATGGTTGACTCTCCAACGTTTTTCCGACTGGCGTCTCTCTGCTTTGCTATTTTGGAGATTGTTCCCCTTCTTTCGTGTCCAGCCTCTCATACCAGTCCTTATATGCTCTCTCCTTGGCTACAGTTACTGCTCTCTTAGCTTCTTTTATTGCAGTCTTGTACTCTACTCTCTCCTCCTCAGTCCTATTTTTCTGCCATGCTTCGAAAGCTTTCTTTTTTCTTGGTGATGACGTTCTGTACCTCCTCATCCCACCACCATGTCTCTTTCTCTGGGTATTTCCTTCCTCCTCTGGTGAAACAACAAACTTCTTCTGCGGCGTCCAACATTGTTTTTGTTCATACTCTCCATGTATTTTCAACTCCATCTAATCCTTCTTCCTCTAGCTTTTGTCGTACTCTTTCTTGTATCTCCGGATGTTCTCACCTTCAAGCTCCCAGGTCTTCAACATCTCTTTCTGCATTGGTAACTTAGCGCTCAGCAGTCGATGTTGTGGTACTGCCGCCTCTCCCAGGATCACGTTGCAGTTCTCAGATCTTCTATTCTTTATAGTATGTAATCAATTTGTGTAGCTCTGTTCCCACCCTTGTATGTGACCAAGTGCTCATCCCTTTTCTCCTAGAAGGTATTCACCACTGCGAGAGCTAAATTTTCTACACATGACATTACCATTTCTCCTTCTCTGTTTCTATCTCCATAGCCTTTCCCCTCATGTACCCTTGTAAAAATGTCATGGCTCTTCTCAACATGGCCTTTTAAGTCCGCTCCAGCAGTGATGCTCTTCTCACGTGGTTATTGGTTCACTAAATCTTCAAACTTCGGTAGGAATTCTTCCTTATTATGATCTGGGCAGCCACTCTGTGGTGCATATACTGATATGATGCTGTACACCTCTCCTCTAGCTATAACAGATCGCGTACCCCTCTCCTACCTCTCTTGCACTATTGCCGCTCCACTTCGTCTCCTGCGCACATGTCACTTTGATGTTTCTCCGCTAGAAAACTTTGACCAGCTCTCGTCCTCTTCCTGTCATGGATCCAACATTCCAACTACAGATCATAAGTTCACTCGCTTCTTTAACCATGGTCGTGAGCTCCGTGGTACCCTTTGCTCGCTACTCGTGCCACTCGGGGGTGCTGACACGTGTCACCTACGGGGAACACCATAACTCTTCTCCTATACATATCGGATTTGGACATATACTTGTGGCAGCTGATTTTACAGCTGGATGCTCTTTCTGACGTCAGCCAAGCTTAAGACATCAGCGCTAAAATAGATCGGGGGGTATTTCTGAATTGGTTCATCGAGTGCATTCGGGACGGAGAGCCGATAGTACCGGTGATAGCAGGGGCGCCGGGAGGAATTCTAGATTGGTGGGCAAGAAGAGGCGTGTCTGAGGGCATTGCTTCAGAATTTATTTTAATTTCCCGGCTTTTAGTTTTAGCACTTTGGAATCCTTGATTAACTTCGCTTTTTTTTTAGGAAAACCATAGCTCCATATAACGTATTGCCACGGACTGCCGTATCGTCATACATTAACCCGGAGCTAATATTGACCTATTGCGTCAGCTAAATTCTCAAAAATATACTGAATAATAATAAATTGAGATTACTACATAATTTGACTAATGAATGAAATAATTTATCCCCAAATACACAATCATCACAACATTTTGAAGCTTATCATAAACTATGGAATCGACCAAATTGTTGGTGGGGTATATGCCCACCTGTCCTACCTCCTTGGATAGATTTGACATCTATGATTATGATGCCTTATCATTTATATCGTCAGTACCATACGATGACTGGTTTGATCATGTCCTTACTTGGTGGAAGCAGCGAGACAATCCAAACGTATTGTTCATCAAATACGAAGATATGAAAAAGGTAAGAATCAACACAATTCTATTAATAAGACAATTGAATGAATGGGAGGTTGAACCATGCATGCGAATACTATTATCGGTAGCATCTGCATGGTTCGAAATGTAGCTTTCTATGAGTTAATCACGTGCTCCCCTAAACGACTCTTCGGTATTTGAAAATATTTTACACACTACGTGGAGATACTATATTTCTTGTTTTTTATTTTATTTTATGTAGGCAAATAAAAGCCAGAGCCAATGGTATTTCTTAACAAAATTGAACATTCCATCACTAAATGTTAGCACTTATTCTGTCTCATCTAATGTTTTGGCTTGGGTAACTATTAGAAATGTGGGCTATCAGGAATATTTGTGTTCTTCCATTTCAAACTGCTCCCCTATTTGTCTACTTTTTTACAGATCGTGATCTTCATTTACAAATTTAATTGCGGCCTCCGTCCTGGCTCCGCATTCATTCTCGCAGCGCGACAATGCAAACGTAGCCCATTGTTCATCAAATACGAAGATATGAAAAAGGTTATAATCCACAAAATTATAAATGCGAGGTTGAACCTCTATACCCACGTCCTCATCATCCTTGCGACTACTGGTTTTAGCGGTGGATTATGCATGGTTCGAAATGCAGGTTACTAGGGGTTAATATCGTGCTCCTCGCCTAAACAATTTTGGGCTTTGAAAATAGTTTACGTGAAGATATAATTCTCATGTAGGTAAATAAAAGCCAGAGCTAATAATGTTTTTTACAAAATTGAGCATTCCACTGCAAAATGTTCTCACTTATTCTGCCTTGTCTAAACTATATTGTTTTTGCTTGGGGGAACCATAACTATAGGAACTTTATAATTTATAACTTTATAACTTAGGTATATTTTTGGCAAAACAAATCCATACTGCTCTCAAATTTGTGGACTATTAATAATATTTGAATATCAGTTTGTTAGCTTTATTTACAAATTTAATCATGGCCTCCTTCCACATTTATTTTCTTCTTTTGAGCTGCGGGCAGCAGTTCTACAAGTCATCGTGACTCTCCATAGATAGCCCTATATATACCCCATCTCTTTCTCTCTCTCTCTCTCTCTCTCTGCAGTACCTACTGACTCATGTATGACTACTTTTACTAATTTTGCTGAAGTTTCTGCAGATGAAGTTCTTTCTGCAGTGATACATTTACTCAGGTTCACATTTGTGGTTTTATTTTGTAGGATTTGAAGGCAGTTATCGGTATCCTGGGTGATTTTCTGGAGAAATCTTTAACTGAGAGTGAGGTTGAAGAGATATGTAATAAGTCATCCTTTCAAAGAATGAAGGAAAATGATAAAGTTAACCTAGACAACTTCGCACATGGCTCATGGAAAACACTAGAAGGAAAACGAATTAGCTTCATGCGGAAAGGTACGTTACTCCATGGAGCTACTGGTACCTTTTTGCTGGTCAACAGCTCATATATTTTAACTCGTAATCTGTAGCTCATATCCGTTCTTGAAGATGGAACAGTGCGCTATCAGGTGGGAATTTATACACATCTTTAACAGTTTGATTCAGTCTGATGAAGACCTACATATGTTAGGGGTGTGCCCTATACCAGCAGTCCGCAAAATGTTAGACCCGATACGAATCGACCGCAACCCACCCGCCGATAGCCGGCCGATTCAGTGGGGCCCCTGCTGCAGATGCAATGCCAGAACGAAAACAGAAGGGAAAAGATGGTTGCGCGCGAAGCTCGCAGAATTTTGGAGACTATGTTCCATCCTCGGCAAAAGTGACAAAAACTTGGCCAAAAAAAAGGAAACTCAACTGAGCGCGCCAAAAAAAAATCTGTCCTTCCTATGCTTGGGGCGAATATAAACGGCACATTCGGCAAATAATGCAACATAATAGGACATTGAACAAGGAGACTTTTCATGTCCGATATTTGGTTTGTAAACAACACATTCGCGAAAATGATAGAAGATACTGACATGACAAGGCAAGAAGGAATAAACACCATTCAGCGAGAGAACTACATTTGATTATCATCTTCGAGTTTTGGGCAGTACATCTGGCGCTATATACACCACATGACAAGACAGGTAGAAGGAACACTAGTGAGCGCAGAGCGCGCACAACCTTTTGGGTTACAATGTCTGATCAGTTTAGCACAAATGACACCAAATGGCATGTCAAGCCAAATTCGATATATTGTGAAGTAATATTTGTTGTTGACATAATCATACAATCTCTCTCTCTATATGTACCGATAATGTGTAGCGCTTCTGACAAAGTTTAGCGACCCACTTGACGTCTTGGGTCGCGACCCATAGTTTCTTATTAGTCGCCCTATACTACTTTAGGAAATAGTTTTCATTTTTTGCAAAATTGTTTGAAAATCTGCTTTCAAGTAACATTAGGGCCTAACGTTCCGGTCTTTTTGGGTCAAACATGTGGGAGATTCAGTTCCAAAAATGAAATTGTCCATATATTGTGAAGGATTACCTCTGTTGAGTATTGAGGATCCCGTGTTTCTGCGATGTCCAAATAGACATACAAAAAATGTGGAAAAAAACATTACCCTATACATAAATCGTCTCTTTGTAAATTCTAAGGAGGGGTGAATTGTGGCAATCTCACTTTCGAGTAGGGAGTAAGACGCTGAATTATACATTGTTTGCCCCAGCCCCCAAAAGGTACGTGACCCCACCCTTTAAAAGTATCCAACACCACGTCACCAACTCGACCTTCTTAAATATATTCATTTACCCATATGGCGTAGTTCTCATCAACAGGTGTGGTCGGAGACTGGAAGAATTGGTTTACGGTGGCACAGAGTGAACGATTTGACGAAATTTACAGGGCAAGAATGGAAGGAGCCGGTTTGGAATTCACCTTTGAATGAAATCTCCCCGAAATGTGATATCACGTCAACAGTTTAGTTTTTATTCACATTATAAGAGACGGGTTTGCAGTCGTGTAAATCATGATGGACCTTCTAACACGAGTGACAATAATCGTTTTGTGCCTGTAATATAAATACTGACAATACTCTGTACTTACAGAATTATAAAATTCTATATTAGCCTACCTCAGAAACATTGTCACGAGACTATATATTTTGTGCATGTTTATATTTATTCCTATATATTTTTATATCCATTGTTGATTCCTTGCTAGAGGCAAAATGAATCTATGAAGTCACGCATGTATGAGTGTGTGTCTGTGCCTGTGTGTGTGACAAAGCTTGTAAACACGATAATTGAACGATGCGAGGTCGGATTCTTTTCATACTTGGGTGGTGGATTACTCACAGTGAGTAGATGGTCCCTATCATTTTTGGTGCCAATCTCATTGATATTCATGAGTAGTCAGAGTGGGCGGGCTTAGAAGCAATTTCTTTTCGTTCAAACTTATTTTAGTGGCATTGGTAGGAGGTCGGGTACATGCATAGCTTAGTAACTTATCGCATCTCATTAATATTTATGAGGGGCGGGGTCGAATGTAATCTCGCTGAAAATTGCTCGTGATCACTCGTAAGTCAATGACGTAAGGTTTGATCATACCCAAACGTGGGTGGTGGATTACTCATGGTGAGCAGATGGTCCCTATCGTTTTGGTGCCAATCTCATTGATATTCATGAGTGGGCGGGGCTTCGAAGCAATTTATTTAAGTATTATTATCTCGACACCCGTATGTCCGATTTATTCAAACTTGTTTTGGTGGCATTAGTAGCAGGTGGGATAGATGCCTAGGTTAGTATCTTATTGCACGTCATTAATATTCATGGGGGGTGGAGCCAAATGTAATTGCGATGAAAATGCTAATAACCACTCTAAGTCGATGACGCAAGGTCCGATCATTCTCATTCTTGGGTGGTGGGATACCCATAGTAAATAGATGGCCCCTGTTGTTTTTTGTGCCAATTTCATTCATATTCATGAGTGGGCGGGGCTTAGAAGCAATTTCTTTAAATGTTAATATCTCGGCAACCGTATGTCCGATTTTGTT
>JAODUJ010242747.1:0-10353 GCA_027564615.1 Psolus chitonoides
TAGTACCTGATTGACCATTCCTCTTGCTTTTGGTGGAGGTCAAATGTCACCTTAGGTCAACAGAGGTCGAACACTGACAACATTGTAAACACTATAACTTGATAAGGCAAACTCTAGTTGCATTCATACTTTGTATGTGTTCGTCCTAGTTAGTAACTAATCCCTATTGATTTTGATGCCACCAGATGCCAAACACTGAAATCCCCCATTTTGCTTATGGCATCAAGTTCTAAAAATAAAAATGCAAGGAATCGCAAACCCACTTGGCTTTCTTGTTTATATAGGAAAGAGGTAAAGGGTTAAATAATACATGTGATAGGGACTTACCTGGCTGAAAAGTGGATTCTGTTCTCAGAGATTTCATTGCAAGAAGTATTTAAATAGTTGAAGATGATTTCACATGTCAATGTCATCATTTTGATGATGTTTATACAATAGAACAAATACCTAGCTAGTTTCCTACAATATTCTTGGTGCCCTCGGTTGTATTTACTCAATCTTGTTCCGCGTGTATGATAAGCGATCATTGGTAGTTTCGGGGTCCGTGGTAAGTATCACAGGATTTTTTCAATTACTGAAACTTACTCGGTTAATACGGTTAATTGTAATATAACTCGGTTGACACAGTAAGTCAGTTTCAGCGGTTAAACCGAAAAACTGTACAGCCTTGAGCTATCTACATCCTCACTGGGGAACACATCCTGAGTAAAACCGTAGTCTCGGTGAGAGAAGCACACGACTATCACAATTACCACAATTGTTTCTCGCTTATGCACACGTGGGGACCACGTCTTGATTGATGACGCGGTCGCGGTGATAAGAGCACGTGACCGTGGCGTATTTAGGGGGCATTGGGCCATGGCCCCCCTGGCTTTTCAAAATTTAGCCACCTAAATAATATAAATTCTTGAACACAAATTTTACTTCCAAAGATCACAAATTCAGCACCAGATCGCATGTGAGGACACTAAATAATCCGCCCCAGACAGCCCCAAAAAAGGCATGATCCCCTCAGCAAAATCCTGGCTGTGCCACTGGCACGCGACTATGACATCACTCACATTGGGTGCGTGAGCAAATGTCAGGGAACCCCCGTGTCCCCCTCGCGCTTTGGTTGTAGGTCGCGACTCTGTGACCATGACCTCGCCTGAGCCAAGGCGGGGTCCGCGGGTGATGAGATTCTGCAATTGTACCAGTATTTATAACCAAACCTCATCTTCATACTCCTGGGCCTATGTATGACAGAATAGTGACTTCAGTTTGTCATTCGCTAGTACTAATTCAGAATCCGTGACCAGAATCTAGGACGTTTACTGTACATACTTCGTCACTGATTTTGGAATGAAATTTCCATCCCCATTTTAAAAACAGCACAACAATTTTCCTTGCCATGTAATTTAAATGCTCGTATTTCTCTCACCCTTCGACAAGAGAATTTCCAATCACAGGGTGCTAAATTTTGTGTTGATTGAATTTTCATACACCCTTCAATTGAGCTCACCATTGCAGGTGAGAAAAGGGTCCAAGTTTCTTTTAAAGATTGTATCTTTTACGGCTATGAAATAACCAAGTAGTGCAACTGCATGCATTCTGGTTGACTTTGGGCAGAGCTGTGAACCTTCCCATGTTAGCCTCCTATCATCGGCCCCAAAGTTTTTAACTGGGCTGACCCATCCTACCCCAGTTGAAGCCTAGTTGGATAGCCAAGATGGGCTGCCCAGCTGGGGTTCTAGCTGAATAAAACCCAGTGGAGGCGAAATGATGCTTGATGCTGGTAATCCTTTTACAGCTCGACTGGAGCTAAACTAGGATGGACAGAGGAATGGCAGTGACAATGACGCCATCGAATAGCTACTGTATACCGTGCATGGACTGGTCTTGCGTGGATGGAGAATAGCCCATGATAGTTTACTCATGTGGAAAGCTGGAGGGATGGTGTATTTTAGTTGTACCCGAAATCAACTGGAGCACGATGCCAGTCAAATGTTGCATGTGTAATATCTCAATAACAATGTTCAAACCTTCACTTTTCTACACTGCCTTGGTGTGAAACAGTCTTTCCATACAACAATTTTCAGGTAAATGGAATACCAGGTCTGGGGTGTCAGATAAACATGGTTAAACATAATTTTGATCCCAATATAGCTAATTCAGATTTGGTGATCAATATTCAGAAGGTATTTGATAAATTCTATTTAAGCACAGAATTATAAAAAAGGCTAACAGTTATAGCCCATACACCTCACAGGTAATCTTAGCCCAGCGTTATGTCACGTGGTATTTGGTGCATCAAATGTGGTGGTTCTCCGCATTGAACTACACGGTGAACAATCGTGAATGGGCATTATTTTCCATGTTTTCTTTCAAGCATATCTGATTATGATAATCTGTAGAACTAAAATCCTCTGCTCCATTTCGGATGATTTTTGCACCGAAAACCTGCACAAATACGTCTATTTTGGTATGTGCATGTTAATAATGCGCACGTTCTCCACACTGTTTATATTACGCGGTGAGCAATTAGTGCTTGGGTGGTACGTCATTAGTGTGTCGTGCAGAACTTCAGTGTACTGGGCATGACATCGTTCTTCTTGATTTAATTGTTTTATTGTTTGTATTTGAGAAACATTGGCACCCCTAGTGTAATTTATAAGGGTTGTCATTACTCATGACATTGTAATATTGCCCAATTGAGGATGTGAATATCTCGTGTTTACAATGTGTCTCTAAGCTCGTCTTTTTCTCTCCATTTTTAGCCTGCTACTATGACTGACAAGGAGCTTCCCCCAGAGGCACCCAATCAAGAGGCACCCGACAGAATGACCGAGACAGAGGTCAATCCTGGCAATGTGTCCATAGCAGAGAGCCCGACCGCAGACAAAACCATCCTAGCACTTTATTACTCTGGGGATATCTATGTGCAGATGTGCTTCTGGCTGGCCTACGTCCTCGTCATACTTTGTATAGCCGTCTGGCTCTCCTGGAGACTCTTCGGGCGGGAGGTCTCGGAAATCCTCTTGATGCAAGATTACCAGACAGCTGAGAAGCCTAAAGATGATGTTCTAGATGAGAGGTATCTAACATAATTCAGTCCCACATAGCATGCTAGCCAGCAACATGTGCAAGCCATGGTTGCATTCATTAATTTCAGAAAATAATGGGTGCTCATGTTGTGTGCCAGGCGCATAAATTTCAGACATCGACAGGTTGTATGGCCACTTTCTCAAATTGTGTCTAACGTCCTGGTCCCCAAGGTTTTTGCAATGTACTTCCGAAGTTGTGTATTTGCCACATTGGGACCGAACGGGTTATTTAATATATATGGCAAATACAAGAGACTGGTACTGATAGTTTTTTCTCCACATTTAATTGATCACTGCCATGCTTCTGGCTGGACTATGCACTTGTGATACTCTGCATAGCCATCTTTCTCTCCTGGAATCTCTCCAGGCGGAAATTTTCCTGATGCAAGCCTAACTTAGAAGCCTCAGGATGATTTCCTATATGAGAGGTATTCAAACATGATCCCAAATGGTTTTTACAGGGACTCCAGACTGGAATCCAGGGCCGAATGGGTTATTCAAGAAGCAAAAATCTGGGTCAATTTCCAGACAGTTATTTTATCACAGAATGGACCGATAGGGTTATAATATTTGCTCAGACAAAATCTCTGTCTTGCCTAAGTTGCCCAAACGAGCTTTGTTAGATCTCAGAAGCTGCAGGCCAAGGAACAGACCGATCACTCTTTACTTGTAGGCTAGGATCGTGCATGTTCTTTGTTTAATAGCGCCACTGATTTGGCAACATTAGTTACTAACCGATTTGCAATATATGTTAGAGTTGCAAAGAGTTGTGTGTCATCTTGGTTGTTCCATCATGTCCTCGGGCTATACCAAGCCAGATCTTGTCCCCCTATGCCCCCCCCATCTCCATAGCTACAATGTACTGATGACATCTTGAATACAAACAACAGTACAGTAACCTTGTAGCTTAGTTTTAATTATTGTATTTTAAGTAAAAATCACCATGCTGTTAGCTGAGCATCCCTGAAATGCATCTCCCCTGCCATCAACTTTGCACACCGGGTTATCAGCTAATGATATGGATATTTTCCTCCACATATTTGGTTAGACTGAATTATGTTGGCAAGTTCAATTGTACCCTTCTTTGACAGGTCTGAAGAAGTGCACCAAAAGGCTGATTGAACTTTTAATGACTTGACCAAACCAAGAAAGAGGATGGCATGCCGATAGATTCGGCTATGCAGGAATGCAGAACTGATGAAGGCCTAACCAAAAGTGTTGATCCAGTTATCCTGCCTGCTGCCACAGCTATTAAAGAATGGACCAAGTAAGAAGGTGTTACCAACTCCGCTGTGTTATGATCGAAGAATTAAGAGTGAGGGGTCTCTCCAAAGTAGTATTGGTCTGTGTCTACGTACTGGTGTAAACCAAGTAAGGTAATACTATGAGTAAGAGGGGGTTACCATTGACCAGTAGTATTGGTCTGTCCTCGAGGTACTGGGTTGTAAGTTAATACTATACTGATAAATTCATCACTAACCCAGTCGAGTGAAGATGAAACACTGCTGGTAGTTTGACCAAGTCAGAGGGTGTTACAGACTCCGCTGTGTTAAGAGTGAGCGTCTGTCCATTGACCAGTAGTATTTGTCCGTGTGCTCTAGGTACCAAGTAAGGTAATACTTTACTGATAAATTCATCACCGACCCAGTTGAGCCACGATGAAACAATGCTGGTAGTTTGACTTGACCAAGTCGGAGGGTGTTACAGACTGGTGTTTTATGAAGTAATGAGGGTCTGGCCATTGACTAGTAGTATTGGTCTGTTCTCTAGGTACTGGAATAAACCAAGTAAGTTAATACTATAATAGGGCTGTGACGGTTAACTGGTCAATGTTGTGTACAAAAGTAATCCGGATTGCAGATCTAGACCCTGCATAGTATCTGTACCAATACAATTCTAATCCTAGCTCCACTGGACTTGACCAATGGGCCCCTTTAACTTGATTTGATTCAAATTTACCTTATTTCAAGTTGAGGTATTCTTGTCATCATTAATTGGAATTGTATTGGTGCAGATACTATTCATGGGTTGAGATATAGAGCATCAATGTTGCAGATCTTGACCTGTATACAGTTTGTATCGATGCAGATACTGTACAAGTGAAGCCAGACCTGGGGATTATTCCCCATATCTGGGGAATTCGGCACCTAGCTAGGGGAACAGGGATTTTAGCTGGTGATCTGGGGAATTCTTGCCAATTCTCACTCTGGGTTTATTTTATTACTTGTAATTAATATTTTTGAGACACAATTTGGAATCGATGACTGAAATGGTATTTTTCCCCACTTTACGCACGCAGTCTTGCTTTGGTCTTCTCGTAGACCGCAACATTTTGACAGCGACAAATACTCACTTTTTCCATACACAAATGCTGGCTAGCTCCTGCATTTATCCACTGGAACTAGCCTACTTTTTACGAGCATTGTATGATCATCGCAGCACTCTACAGTGGTGTGACGTCATATGCGAGGCATCTATGCCTTGTGAAAGCATTTGCTGGAGGATCTGGGGAAATTGCGAAAAACCCGCTGGCAACACTGTTATATACAGGTTGAGATATGCAACACGATGCTCTATAAATTAGCTATTTTGGTTACAGGTAATGCATTTAATACAGAAGATACTTTGAAACCAAACTAAACTTTCTGGATAGCTTCATTTAGCATATCTTGAACATACTGCAAGAAAAATTTGGTACGACATTGCTGACGTTGTTTTTGGAGGGGTAAAGTTAGGGTCGGAAACAATTTTGAGCTTTTTTGAAAGCCTTTCTCTGTGCCAAATTACCAAATATATTCATAAGTTTAAAACTGTACATATAGGTAGTACTGATAGTTGGCTATAATCCCCCAAAATATGGATAGCAAAAATAGTTTTGTTTGTTCCACGATCCCCAAAACAATGGTCCATGAAGTTTTCGGCCATTTCCAGACCCTTCCTATTTAAAATGTGTAAATGCTACAATTGTTTTGATTACAGATCAGCATTGAGAGTTGACCTTGAACAGACTTTCATTTCGTGACGCGTAATTTCGGCCGCTATGAAAAATGAAATTGAATTATGGCCTCAATTTCAGGTTTTTTCATTTCTCATGATTGACAACATTAAATAAAAAATAGTTGATAGTGGTGTCATGCATTTGCCAAGTCCTGTAAGGCCAGAGAGAATGTATATTTGAATCCTTGCCAGGGGCAAGAGGAATCAATGCAGTCACTCACACATGTGTCTGTGACGCCTTGTGCAACCACTTCAAGTCAACGATGCTAGGTCAGATTATTCTCATACTTAGGTGGTGGATCACCCATAGTGAGCAGATGGTCTGTATTGTTTTTGTTTAAGGTCAATTAATGAAAATCTTGTAATTACCATAACATGATAGGGCAAAGTTCAATTGAGCTCATACCTGGTATGTGTGTTCATCATAGTTAGTACATTATACACATTGTTTTTGGTTGGGCTCATCTGAAGTCAAATACTAAAAACCTTGTAACTAACCATCATAACTTGATAGGCAAACCTCAATTGAGCTTGTACTTAGTACAAAGGTCAAAAGTCATCTGAGGTCAACAGAGGTTGAACAATGAAAATCAAGTTTATAATACAAAGACAATGAATCACAAAGCCCTTGACTCATGTTAAATACAAAATTGCGCATTTTCCTCACTTTTCCGCAGTCCGTGAATTCAGTATATTCCACGCGATCCCAGTGCATATACCAGTTCCTCGAATGACAAGAGAAAGTGTGCATATCCCCAGAATTGATCCCATTATATTGTAATATAAACAAATATTTCTTTATTGATCTGCAGTCATTTATTCACCTGTAAATTTTAAATCTGTACCTCAATTACAACATTGTAAAGAATTACCCAACAACAAACACATCGTGATTATGTGAACTTGATGATTAGTGGCTTGCTCTGCAAACGTACAGTGCCAATTATGGTATTTACAAGTAGATGGTTATTGATTTACTCTACACGTACACTCAATATCACTGACATTCAATATCGCTTTGACCAAAATAGTGCAACATTCTGCACAGTTGCACACCGTATATTGCTTTTGGACTGTTCCATTGTAACCAACTAATGCTCAGTACTTAGTATTTCATAACAATTGGTCCCGCTGTCCAGAAGGGCACTGTCCCAAAGTGTAGGTTGGCATAACTGATCATGTTGAGGCGTACGGGGCTTCTTTTTTTGGAGAGGGGGGTAATTAGGTTAATATAGCATTAACCTGTTAAGTGCTGGATTGTAACACAGTGCTATATATGCCCTGTGCTGAAATCTTTTTAAAAATTTGATACAAATAGTACTTGTAGAAAATGTCCAGCTACAAAATTGTGAAAAATAAATTGACCTCATTAGCATAATTATATGCATAATTTGTCCTATATTAGCATAATTTATGACAAAAATAAGAAATTTATGTAAAATTCAGATAATTGAATATTTGCAGTTCTGTGTTGGGAATATTGCTGTCAAACGTATCTGTACTTACAAATTCTTGATAACGATCTGAAGGCGTTGGGTTTTCATCCAGTCCGAGGTCTTTATTTATCCCTGGCGTTCCTTCAAAGTCAAACAATTCTGGCTCTTTATCTTCTCGTGACCAGTCAAAGTAAACACTGTCATCAGTAGGCCTACGCACATCATTCTCAATTTCCTCCTCTGTATCATCACTAGGCCCATCATTGTCAGTAGTATTACCTAGCCTGGCCTCGGCAGCACTAACGCTAGGTCCTGCAGTTGGCCTAAAATTTTGCCCCAAGCTAGGCCCGTCAACGTTAGGCCTAGCGTTAGGCCTAGCCCAACGTTACGGTTAGTACGACCAACTATAATTTCGCGATCTGAATCACTTTCCTCTGAAATTTCATAATCGTCGCTTTCTTGGCTAGATTCATCTGATTGTGTATCAGTTATAAGGTTGTCGCCAAAATCTCCCGGAGTTACGACAGTGCAAACGGCTCCGTTTCGTAGTCGTATTTGTCTTGTGCTTCACCTCTTTTTTGAATACCCAGCTTGTAAAAACACAACCGTATGCGGCGTGTCATAATTCTGGAAGTATTCTTGTAAGTTTTCGGTGGTGTTCACTGCCTGGCGTACTTGCTCGGACACTCTGGAATGGGTCTGTTTAGCGAACTGCTGCCGGTAATCTTGTTCCAGAATTTGGCCTCATTCTGTTACAGCAGCCGGAACTTTTTTCAAGAAGACCGTGACAGTTTTGCACTTGGGTACTTTTACTACCTTCCCGAAATTGCTTAACTCCAAAGCCGAAATCTTGTGCAGTCCTCGTGGTCCAGAACACTTAAACGCTGATAAAGTGACCGCACACCCAGGAAAGAGAACAACACCTTTCTTGGCGTCTTCCTTTCAAAAGAGGATTTTGAACTTACATTCAGACTCTGTTGATGGCTGTCCATATTCCCTGCTCGAAGTCCAACATGACCTCCCTGACTTTGATCGGTTGGTCAACCATCGCCTCCCTCGCTGCATTCCTGATTGCTTTCAGAACCTTCCTGTAGTCCCTTGACCTCTTCCCTGACATCATGGCTTATACCATTGGTACTTGTTTGATGTAGTCATCCTTCTGAACGAAGCAGTGAATGGTAAACAGCTGGTAGAATTGGACTCTTCACAACCTTGAAAATCCCATCCACATGCCACCCCTCCGCCGCCCCGAGGATTCGCAGTTGGTCCCTGGTACCGAAGATGAGATGGGGTTCTCATCCCGCATCTGGATGTCTTTCACCAGGAACCCTGAGAAGAACAAACAAAAAAGAAATAGGTGAATATTTTTAAATTCAATATTATTCTACTAGAAACCATTGAAGTGGGATGACAAAGCTAGCAGTTGATATGCTCCATGCAGAGTTGTGTACTTGAGTCAAGTGAATTTGTTGAAGTTGCTGTCTTTCTATAGAGTTGCATGCCTCTTCCCGATCATTTTGCGTCGGTCTGTAACATTGCGGTACGATAACGAGGAATCGGTCCAATAAGCCATGGCCTGGTCCATAGTGACAAAAAGTTAGCTGAGTTGCGTACTGCCTAAGATCGAGAAAGGCGCATTGTCATTAATTTTCGCTCTGCCATTTTTGCAAAGTCATGGAGGATTCTTCACTGGAAAAAAGTGAAGCGTCACCCCCAGAATCGTTGTCAGTTTTAAAGTTGATAGTATCAATCTCATTTTGTCACTTTTTTCTCAATAACTCTATAAGAAAGGACCCCATATCCTTGGCCTCGTGAGTTGATTCAAGGGGCTGATGCTGCAGTCTTTATCACCTGAGATTTTACCATCGATGGTGGTTCTACAAATATTGTTGATATGCTCGGCACGGTTTCAAACCCATGGAAGGTTGCGAGTTTTAACAGACAATGTCAGGATGAAGATGTTGGCAGTAAGGTAGATAGCTGGAATTTCTGTTTATCGATATTGCTTTGTTCCTGATGAAATCTGACGCCAGTCCAGAAAAGAGGTTTCCGATATCGAATTGAGAATTGATTAGCCTTCTATGGAGTTGCGCCCAAGTTCTAAGATGTTGTCACAAGATTTTTGCCAGTTCAGACATTGTTGTAGTTGATGAACTGGTTGTTGAGTTGTTGATAAACCGGTTATAATACTAAGATGTAATAGTGACGATTAAAAGAATGTCATCAAATTACCATTCCTGTCAAGCATGAAAGTTGTATTCTGCATCTCCTATTGACTGGAGTGTGATTGTCATCGGATATCTGTGTTGGATATCATTGGATACCAGAGAGGGTTAGCTACTTCAGGCAACTCTGTATCTCTGTAACAATAATATGGGTCTAGGGGCCTTGTGCATGAAAGTTGTATTCTGCATTTCCTATTAACTGGAGTGTGATGTCTAAAGATGATGCTACGACCAGAGATATCTGTGTGTAATGCAGGGAGGGTTAGCTACTTCAGGTAACTCTATGTAACAATAATATGGGCGATGGGTCCAGGGGCCTTGGGCATGAAAGTTGTATTCTGCATCTCCTAGTGACTGGAGTGTGACATCTAAAGATGATGCTCCGACCAGAATCATATCTGTGTTGAATCCAGAGAGGGTTAGCTACTTCGGGCAACTCTGTATCTCTGTAACAATAATATGGGTTTAGGTAGGGCCCGGGAGAATCCGCGATCGCGGAAAAACGCTAATTTCGCGGAATTTGGCCGCCAGCGCTGATTTCGGCAAAATCTGCGGAGTTCCGCGGAAAACCCCATTTCTCACAGAAAAATTTCCAAAAATGTGCCTTCCTTC
>JAODUJ010242858.1:0-10352 GCA_027564615.1 Psolus chitonoides
AAACTGTCCTCATAAACTGGAATCATGTGACCTTTTCAAAGGCAATGCGGCATTCTATTTTTGGAATATCAAACATAATTGTTGTTAGTTTACACAGTGTTAGATCAAATTAGTCATTCTAGTAAAGGTGAGGGTGTACTCGATATACTGTTCAATAGGATCCCCTCTGGCTTCGTCCAAAATAACGACCATTGAAAAGAATAACATGATGACCTAGCAATGAGTTTGGTTACTGTTCGCGGGAAACTGTCCATCTCATATAATGGGTTTAAGCAGTCCGTGACAGTTTAACGAATGGAAAGATGAATCAGAATGCATCGTAGTCTATTCAGTATATAGTTACTGGGGTAATTTGATTCTCATCTCATTTTCCATGTTGTCCCTGTAAGCCCCCGTTATCCAGGGATATAACTAAAGTCGACCCAACATATACGCTAGAGGTGTAAGTTCTCCCGTTTTCTAGAATTCCATTTCCGTTTTGTAAAACTTTGATGATTTCCGTGCAATGTTCTCCGTTTTCTAATCGAAAAACACATTAAAGCACATGTATGCAATAAATTTAATATATATATATTTTCCTTCGATATATATTTTTTTTATCACTGTCAATCACATTAGGGGGCTTCCACATCAAGTGGGTTTTTTGTTGGAGGTGCCTCCTTGGAAAGTAAAAAGTTGGAAGGGCCATGGTCGCCCCATTGGATTGAGTGACCACTGCACTACAGAAGCCGGGGTTAAATTCCCATTCGTACCTTGATACTTGATAGTCAAACATGCAGTTGTTGCTGGTCTTGACATATGTGTTTTCGTTGTAGATGGGATCAATTAACTTCGGGGTAACCAGGTTCATTGGATATGTTTCGACACCTCGTGTATGTTTCGACCACTTCTCGCAGCATTTGGGGAAGTGGCTAAAAGTTGAGTTTCACGCACGTCTGTCGGATGGGGACGTTAAATGGCGGTCCCGCCGGAGCAATATGGGATTGTAATAGTTACACGCTTACTTCCGTATACGCTGAACACCATTCGGGAAGAGAAAGCGAGCCTTCGCCGGTGTTCAGCCATGATCACATAGCTTCAAGGGTTCCTCGATGAGCCATAATTGACTTCATGAACCTGATCTCATAGATGTATGAACCTCTAAGGCGATTAGCCTATCGTCAATTACGACAAACTCGGTGCCTGCAAGCGTAAATGATTTTTTTCGTCTATACGCGATTATAAATACGCAAATAACGTTTACATTTACATGTCTTTGTTTTACAATGAACAAAAATGTATTGATTTTATTATGCAAAGCATTACACATTTTATTCATTTATAGTTTATTTCAAGATTGTCGTTATTGTAATTTTCTTTAATTTGCCACTTTTTTAGGTGTTGCTGATTCTATGATTTTTTTTATGGTTCCCGTAACATGAACTGATGGATTTATCTATCGCCTACGAATTCTTCTATTAAAATACATATATTCCGTCAGTAAAACGAATGCCCTCAACATTAATGTAACGCTGTTTCCTAAGTGGTCCAATATATGTTTTTCAAGATAGATTATTACAGTTGCAATATTCAGTGGAGGCATGACGGAGTAAAACAATCTGCTAATACTTACTTCACCCCACATTTCAAAAACTGCCTTGATATTCTTGATATGTGATTTATCATAATAAGGCCAATTTTTCGATGTAAAGGAAATTATTTAATCATTGAACACCAAATGTACTTCTTTTTGGTAAATAGGAAATTCACAAGCCAAAAACTGTTTACCAGAATTGAAATGTTCAAAACTAGAGCATCCTTTCCTGAAAATGTAATGCATACTGGGAACCTGACAAGCATAAAACACACCTGTTTGTTTACTTCTCACCAGACGAATCTGACGCAATCAGTATTATTCATCTGCGCCGGAGCGTTTTTGTAGTTGGATGGGTCATAAAGACAATTTCGTTAGTATTGTATCCTAGAGATTGTCCCCCTCCTTTTGAATTGTTTTGTTTATGTATGAACACCCAATACACATAGACGATATAGTGATTACTGTGTTAACTTGTAATTCCAGGTATTACTGTGTAGTTTCTAATGTAGTACTTTTCACAATACGTGTTAGAAAATTATAATTCCTGATGTTAGTTACTGTGTGAGGATTAGGGTTAGTTTCACAGCAGTCACTATATCGGCTATGTGTATCGGCTGGTATGGACGCTTACATGCAAAATGAGGCGGCGATAGCTTGTTGATATTGGTGTGTGAGCGTTGATGATTTTCCCGAACGCTTTGCGCACCAAGCAAAGAGATTGATTGCATTCTAGTGGTCTCTGATCGTCTAATTGCAACCCAAAAGATCATTGTATGCGTTGACTTTTGGGACGTAGGCCACTTGGCTGAGAAGGAGAGAACATAGATGTGCGCACGTAGCGCCCTGAAAATTTGCATCACTATTGGCCATATTCCGAATGAAATACCATCTTCCCGGCCAAAACAAAAGCAGCTAAGATACTGTTAATTATGCCTATATATTTGGAAAACTGTTGGGGGTAGCCCCCTTGAATAAAGTTGCAGGGGCACCGCCCTCCCCCTCCGTGACTGTCTCATATGGTCGTACCCCACGCACTGTCCTCCCACATATCACTGCATAGAACCTCAAATTCGGTTCAGATTCGGTTCAAAATACTTTTCACACATGTTCTGTTTTATCTTTCAGTTAAGTGATAGAATACGAGCTCAACTGAAGCTATTGGAAGAAATGGACTTAAATACACAAAATGCTCTACAGACAACATATACAAATGAGAACTCTTGGGATTACCCTTGCGATGCAAGAGGTAGGTTGCGGCAAACCTCGAGGTTTGGGCAAGGGGCGTACATGCAACATTTTTAGAGGGTTCGATCGATTTTGAGACCGACTAGCTTTTTTGAGACTAACTGTCACTGGCGTAGCTCGCAGGATCCAAAACGTGGGCGGCCGCAAAGGGAGAGCGAGCGGTATGTTTTTGTATATTTACAACTATACTATGTTCGAGTAGCATTACAATTGACCATTAATAGCCCTAATGATTACAACTTAGGCCTTACCCCCACACTTTTGAAGTTAAACCCACCGTAACCTGGGCGGATTTTGATCGAGCCGTTTATAGCAGTTGCACAGCACGTGATACCTCACCAAAGCACTTCGCGTCTTAGATATTTAATGAACACTTTATGGCCCAGTGGGACCGAGATTGGCACTAACCCAGCCCCCATCAACCTCCAGCATCCCTGCACTACCCTTGGAGGCCCTCATGTGTTACAAAGAAAACTAGAACAACACCACCCAGGACACTGCTGGGCAACAGCTGTTAGTCTTACATGCCCCCAAAAGGATTCCGGCTGGCAGTCCTTACCTGCCGTCAGCAGATCTTTTCCCTGCAGTCTCTGGATCTTTCCTCAGAGTCAGTCCGAAGACAACGTTAAGTATGAGACCGACTGTCACTGGCGTAGCCCGCAGAGTCCGAACCGTGGGCAGCCGCAAAGTGGGAGCGAACGTTATTTGTTTGATAATTACAACTACTATGTTCAGGTAGCATTATAGATGACCATTAGTAGCCATAATGACTACAACTTAGGCCTACCCCAAACCCCTAAACCCCACCGTGCGTGACCAGGGCGAATTTTGACATGCAGTTGTACAGCACGTGATACTTTACCAAAGCACCTCGCGTCTTATATTATATTACTGAAACATCCCAGCACTTGATTAATTAAGGAATAACGATGAAGCTGAAATAATAGCGAATTACTACAAACAAAATATACTGCTTGAATATATCGTGAATAGCTAGGAGTGTCTACGACCGCGGAATTCTGTTTTCCAACTCGTACGGTACAGCTAATCATAGGCCTGTTAATAGCGACGACGTGCGTTCATATTGATATTCACTAAAGTTTCAAGGTATTGATCTCGGATGATAATTATTCGTAAAGGTAACATACTTTACAATTAGCGATCAGTTCATTGGCCAAAATGACCAAAATATGCATCAACCTTGCTGTAAAGAAGGGCAGATATATGAAGGTAATGTTGGTTGCTTGGCGCAACGCATTACTTGGGATATTGTGATGTCGCTGCGAGCCCTCTAAAATACGAGACTTGAAAGAAGGATCGAATATTTTATTGAAGATAATGAAAAAACGTTTCCGGGTAAATTCACTGTTCCATTGTTTACTTTTTATTACCGGAATATGTCATTCTGAGTTATCACTATAATACATATTTTAAGCATCAGTATACAGTCACAAAATATGTGATTTATGCGGTGAGATTATCAGCTTCGGGAGTTTCCTCCTTGTTTTCGTTTTTCCTCTCTATTATGTTGAAATTTTCCCAATTGTCACAATAAACAAAACACAGCAAACAAATTTGATATTTGCTATGTTACCACACTTCGTAGCGCAAGAAACTGTTCTTTGGTACGGTAGGCCCCCACTCCAAAATATGAATAGCATAAAGATTGTGCTTAAACCAACGGGATCCTCTGCTTCCATACAGGCCCGGAGTAATTGTTTCGTAGGCCATAGGCACCAAGCTTGCGAAGTCTTAACAGTAACAAGAGCACCAATGGTGCAGTAGCTCAAACGTCGAAAGTTATTTTAATTTAGATGTTTGTCATTGACAATATTAGACAATCACAGCCACAAAAGCAAACAAAGCTGCATATTTTCCAAATTTTGAAAGCTGATGTTGGAAAATATAAAGCTAAGGTAGGGAGAAGAGTGATCCTACCTGATCAATGGGGAGGCTAACACAGAACATTTACAATGGGTGACAGCCAGACTACCACAAAAATGAACTATACTGCTAAACATCATGGAACCCGTGTATTCACCCCCTGAAGTAGGCCAAATGAATTAGCGCCATGTTGAACGGCTCAACCCAACAACCTAAGCGTCATTCAGACCACAACCTTTCGGTCATGAGTAAAATATGCTACAGTACCTACGTAGTTAGAGGTACTTTGATGCAAATACTTGAGAAAAAATGAGGTGTGCTAATTTTATTTGCAGGATTGAATGCTTTGTACTGTGTTTCGAACTCTGATACATGGTATACAGCTAGTTTTGGAGTGCTCAAACTTATTTCAATTTAGTTGGATGATGTTGGAATGTACATGGGCATGTAATCATGTATCAATCCAGGTTATTATTGGCAGTTTATAATATTGACCTATGATTATACCAAAAACACTGTAGCTAAGCATTCTTGCCATTTTCATAAAATGACCCCAAATGACCCCTAGATGACCGTTGACCTCAAATTCCTTAACACCCCAAGGAAGCGCCACCCAAGTGTAATTATGTCAAACCCTCAACACTGTGCAATTGAATCTATAGGAGGAGACACATTTTGCGTGTTTTCATCAAATGACCCCAACTGACCACTAGGTGACCGTTGACCCCAAATCTCTGACCACCACTGATGGCCCATCACTAATCAAAATCCATTGAAGCACGTGCACTACAGGATCAATTGAACAATTGTGGACAGAAGGATATATAGATTGATAGATATATAGATGAATAGATAGACATATAGATAGATAGATAGATAGAGTGAGGGTGGCGGATCACAATAGCTCAAACAGCTATAGCTGGTTTGAGCTAAAAACTCCTTGACACTATCTAAGCGAAACGCCACCATGGGTTGGCGGGTAGCTAATAAAATGTTTTGGGCTGAAAATACCCACTAGATCGCCGGAAATGCCACCTCCCAGGCTTTGCAAAGTTGCAGATAAAGATGGATAAATAAAAGTTTTAGAGCTTTTGGAACAGTTAAGGTAGTATGTTGGCGGTGCGTGTGCTTTATCCTACTCTCTGTGGTATTTTTGTAGGACTTCATTCTTTCGTAGCATCTCCGTAGGCTCTAGGCACAGTGTCCACTGTGCCTATCGGATAATTCGCTCCTGCTTCCGTGGCAGGAATGAAATGTCGTTATGCCTAACATCTCCGGACTACAGATCGAAAGGTTGCGATTCCGAATCCTCCTTGGACCAGCTTTAGCGTTGTGTCCTTAGGCAAGGCACTTTCTTTCGACCGCCTCTCATCACCAAGGTGCTCAATGTACCTGTGAGGTGTAACTTGTGAACTAGCATAGGCGCTGATATCGACGGCCAGCTTGTACCCACGTATAGGTGGGTCATACGAGTTATGCCAATGACCAGAGGTAATGGGTGTGTGTGAAGCGCATTGAGACACGTGTGTAATGAACTTTATAAAAGTAATCATTGTTTATTATTCCAAAGATTGTGTTTCACTGTAACTAGGCCCAAGCTAAACATTATCTTACTGCTTTACCCTAATACAGCACAGTGTCGTTGGTTCTTTTTAAATAAACGCTCTGTTGTATATATTCTTCTATTATATATCAATTTTTATTTTTCATAAAGTGATGTCGATTCAATTTGTTCTCCCCCAAAACACGCCGAACCTTTGAATATCAGAACACTAGTATTTATACGAAATATTGTAATTGTGCAAAACACGCTCAGTATGACCTGTTTTACAGATGGCAGCTGTTTGTTTAATTTTGCGCGGGCTGACAAGAGTTGACATTTAACCAATTGTCCACTCTTTCCGGGAAAAGGTTCGAGCTAGACTAACTAGTCGGCGATGCTGTTTTGCAAGGAAGCTCATTCTCTTCACTGTATCTCGTCTTTTTAGTTTCTAACAGCACGAGTTCCAGTTGAAAGAAGAAAGAAAGGAAAATGTTTTGGCAGATTTGTACAAATCCTCACCATGTGTTAGTGAATGTCTGGCTGAGAGAAAGCTTCGTCAAACCATTTAGGTTACACCGAAGATATATAAGACCAGCAGGGGATTAAAGAAGATCGGACCTTAGACGAGATGACGTGGGATCCGGCCTCAGACGAGTTTGTATGAAAGCAGCTGCAACAAAATCAAATCAAACAGTTTTGCCTCTGATTAATTGGAGTTCGCTTGTCTTGAAAATAGCGTGCGTTGGAAGATACGTACCTGTCCTCACTGTGTGTTGGTAAGCTTCCGACATGAGGAAAATGTCGCTCTCTGAAAATATATAAGAACACCAGTCTACCATACTATCCAGGAAGTCCGGATGTTGAATGAGTAGCTGAAGTGTCCAGGCTCCATCCGCAACCAAATCAAATTCAAATAATTTCCAGCTCAAAGTAGTCAGGGTCGTTATCTCTAGTATCAAACAAAAGACATTTCAGAAAATAATATGTTTTGGCAGATATGTACCAGACTGAGTAAACAGTCGTTACGAAGTGTAGACATAAGGGCATGTTTGGAATGCCGTATAGATATATATATAGGTTGAGACTCGTCTTTTACGACATGCTCTGTGGAGAAATGGCGTGCACCTTCATAAAAAGAACCTCTTAGTTAATACAAAGATATATGAAATCATCAGAGTATCAGACGATACCAGAAAGACTGGATCTTAGATGGTCAGATGACAGATGTAGAGTCCAGACTCAGTTAAGTTTATGTGTAAGATATACACCAGAGATATATCAGACCAGCAGACTACTAGATTAAACAAGGAGAGCAGGAAGGCCGAATCACAGAGGACTGGCTGTATTATCCATCCTCAGATACGTTTAGGTGAAAGCAGCCGCAACAGACTAAATCAGTTTTCACCTCACATTGTTTGGGATTGGTAATCTCTGATACCACCAGTGGCCTACCAAGAAGGGAATTTTGTAAGAGATCGTGCTCACATGTGCTCAAATACCATTTAGGACCAATTTGCGGGACGAATCATGGGGAGTGAACAAGAATTCCATTACATTCTAGGAGAGGGGGAGGGCACTGCCCCTGTACCACCCCCTTAGGTCTGCCACTGGATT
Organism: Psolus chitonoides; assembly: GCA_027564615.1. Lineage (NCBI taxonomy): Eukaryota > Metazoa > Echinodermata > Holothuroidea > Dendrochirotida > Psolidae > Psolus > Psolus chitonoides. Next base: position 7,863 of record JAODUJ010242858.1, read on the forward strand.
ACCTAGAGTTCATGCAATACCATGTTTTGGCAGATGGAGACGTGCTGTGATGTAGGGTTTGCTACTGCGGACTACATCACGTGGAAGTAAACGTCATATACGGAGACATGGTGAGCACCATAACGCTATAGTCATGCAACAGCTGACACTACTATTAGGGTACTTTGCATTTGCCTCGCATCATTGTCTGCAGTTTGTATGTTTAAGCAGTTTTCAGGCAGTTTTATGAAGCCAGGTGATACAACTTCTATAAACGACAAAAGTTATGAAAATACTGATTTGTTACCGCACTTCACGCTCAACACTATTGACACTGTTAAGTCTGGCGTAATGGGTTGTTGTTTTCACGGAGGCTTATCTCTTAGACTAAAATATAACATGTAACACAAGACGCTCAACATCAACTTCAACGCGTATGTACTATGTAGCTACAACACTCACGTAGAATGGATTTGGTTGAGGAGCACATTACGTTCGTTGTTACTCTAACAGATAGGCCAAGGTGAACAAGTCACACTAACATTGTCGATTACTGTAGCGTAATGTATCTACAGATGCACAAGACACTTATATGTCGACCCAGGATAGTTTGGTGGGTGAACAACTAATCCCGTACATGCAGTGCAGTGGGCGCGCACTTGGTGTAGAACAAACTAGATGATGTCGCTTGGTAAAGCAACCTCTGAAGATGATTTTGTGCGTTACCACATTTTCAATTCAAAATTTTAATTTTTAATTTCAATCGAACTATAAATCTACCAATACTCTCCGAACACGTTCAAGTGATAGCATTTCTTTTTAAAGGAGAGGAGGGGTGGATTGACGATTGAAGGCCGGATCACACCAATTTGTATGCGCACATTTCAAATCCGATATTAAGTAGCTTACTTACAAAACAATGCGATAACATCAGCATTTCCAAACAAGTTTATTCCAGCTTTGTGACGATTCCACGAGAATGCCGGTTATATGCTACCCTGTAACGCGTCGTTTACGGACATAGCATAGCTGGATTTGTTGGGTTAACTGCACGCTTCGTTAATAAGCAACGCGTCTATGTATACGTCTGGTGAGAATAGTTGTTAAGGATAAAGATTTTCCAACTGATAAAATTACCTTTCGCGTAGCCTAATGGTCGACTGACAGGATTCGAATTTAGGATCCTAGGAGTTTAAGTATGTTATTCACGATGCAACTGTGCAACGATGTACGATACGTAATATAATACAGATGATATAAATATTGGTATCGGTTAATATAAATTTATAATTTGTAAACTATGGAAACGATTATTGTGTACACGCATAACAGAAAGTATGGTTTGTGCCACGGTAAAGTCCTGACAATGTTATTGTCCAGCTAAGGTCGTGTTTTAGACGACAATGTGTCCACTTAAGGTATATATATATATACACCCACAGTATCCTTCAGTAGAGAGGAAACGTTCACGTTTATGGGAAGACGTTACCGGATGACCCAGGTTATGGATCTCCCTGCGGTAGAACAGTCAGCCACGGCAACTCAAACTACAGAGACGGCCGGCCTGGATGTTCATGAGCGGTGGTCCCTTGATTCGTTGCAGATCGGGTTGGATACAGAGGGACACCCGCTCAGCAGGACCACAGTAACCCATACCCTACAGCTGTCCTGTGAAGACCCTGAGAACATTTGGAGGCCCCCACAATCAGTTTTTCGCACCGCCCCGCGACGCGCCTTATCCTGCCACTGGAGGAATCATTCCACCTGGTGCCACAGCGCCGCCAAGACTTCCGCTCACCAACCCTCAAGCCTACGCAGACCTCATAAATAGCGAGACAGAACGCCACGCTGGAGGAATGTAGGACAATTTAGGTAGCCTACATCGCAACAACATTGTAAATAACTGTACAACAATAACAAACTATTATGAACAATTTCCGGGAGTGATCAGTGTACTTAAAATATCACTATATATTTTGTTTATGTGTGAAAAACTTCACCATGGTTATTTTCAGATGACATTCAATTAAAATGTATCACAATGTGCACATATACATATAGTTTCTATTAACAATTTCACATATATCACACTATTTTTATATTACATTTAGTGTAATAGTGGTCTGTGGAACACTTTCAGCATAGGGTAAAGAGGAATCCATTTCGTTAAGAGAATTCTCCCTATCTGAAGACTTGATATATTTTGTGTTTTTGGCTGAAAGCCAGGGAGTTTGGATACCTTCATCAGGCAGGCATGAATATATAGCCCTATAGCCTATGATCGTGGAATTTCGCTGGGTTTAACAATAGGGAGTTTTTCAGTATTTATCATTGGACTTTTAAGGAGATACTAAAGGATCTATTGATCTACAATTACCTATGGAATATACGCTTGGATACGGAGGTTCTTATTTAAATATAATTTTATGTTTTAGAACTTTATAAATTGCGTCACTTGCGTGTTTATTTTTGTCGTGTTCATAACACTGGCCAATCAAAATACTACATCAT
>JAODUJ010242969.1:0-15770 GCA_027564615.1 Psolus chitonoides
CCCCCCCCCCCCCCCCCCCCCCTCTCTCTCTCTCTCTCTCTCCCTCTTTCTGTCTGCGTACTTCAAATGAACAATCATGATCAATCGTAACAAGGATATTAGTAGGCTACCTAGATTTACAGGCCAGACCCCGGGGCCAGACACTTTACGAGACTTGACCCTTGCAAAGTCTTCCGTCTTCGATCAATTTGCCGAAGACAATCTCCCTGTGAATGTCATATTCAATACTACCAATACCAGATGATTCAACCTATTTGAAACATTGTAGTACGGAGTCTATTCTTGATTAAATTCAATTTACTAAATGAATGTTCCCCAGAATCGTCTGTGACCATGATCACCAAGTAGGCTACATCCCTAGCATTATCTCGACATTTTAAAATGTCACGTGCATGTATGTCGTTCAGGTCACCCTACATTTTCCCTTATTTTTCCCTGGGCAACTGCCTAGCTTGCCCAGTCCTAAATCCGGCCCTGATACTAGGAGTTCATATCGCATGTATTTAAATTATCGAACGAAAATAAATTATAAGTTAAATTATTCTTTATTCTATTCAGATGAGGTGAATGTATGCAATGATACATATGCAAGGTGTATAGAATACTCAATATAAGTCAACAATATATAAGATACTATATGTACAAACACAAAAATGCGCGAAGCGCGTTTTTTTTGTTTTTTTTGGCTTTGGGCCAAGTCTGTTTCTGAGAACATATTGGGATTTTTTACTTCTCTTACTGGTGTACTCATGAGTACTTATGTTCGAGTACGAGTATACCAGGAACCCTGAGTACGAGTACGAGTACCGACGCCTCTGAGTACGAGTACGAGTACCAAGCCCATGAGTACGAGTACGAGTACGAGTACATGACTTTTCTTCAAATTGCTGAGTACGAGTACCAAGCCCACGAGTACGGAAAAATGTACTCGAATACGGACTCGAGTACGAGTACGGACTTGAGTAGCCTACTACAAGTCTGATGAGAGGAATGGAACTTCCTGTTAACAATATAGGATGATTTACTTTGCGCCAAAACCGCCTAAAAACCCTCGCTATGCAGCAACCTTCACCAGTCTGCTAAAGAATCCTCTGCGCCACACTCATATATAAAAGACTGAAGCCTTTGTATTCTAGATGTTTCATCAATTACCCATACAGCCCCCTGTACCCGACGGTCGAACGGCTGCTGCTGGCGGCAAACGGGCCTAGACGAGGACCAACTGGATGTGGACCTAGACGAGCCCTCGGACAAATGGGGGCCTAGAGGCTAGACGATCCTAACATCCCTGGCTATATTATACAACGTGACGACAGGTGTCGAGATGGTGGTGGACTCAGTTTGTATTTACATTCGTGAAGACCTGTCTTCCAACCCAGGTCCCGATTTGCAAAAAGCTGGTTTGGAGACTATTTGGGTAGAGATTCAACTTCAGTCCAAAAACTTGCCAGATTCTAACTGGAGTGTGCTATAGGCCGCATGATCAATATAACTTTCATGATCTCTTGGATTTATCAGGGTATTGGATTTGAGAAGATGGAATGTATATTGTTAGGTGACTTTAACACTAATGTTTTGAAGCCAACTCGAACAAACAATCTTATTAAAAGTCTGAATAATTTTGAACATATGTTTGGTTTAAAGCAGTTGATTTCTGAACCTACACGGGTGACTAAAACCAGTGAGTCAATCTTCGACCTTATTATGGTTTCTGATTATGACAAAATTAGTCAGTCTGGTGTCATTTGTGATACTAGTATAAGTGATCACTACTTGACTTTTTGCTCAAGAAAAAAAGCTAGAGAGAAATTTGGTAGGCATAAAACTATTCGTATTAGGTCAATGAAATCATATGATAGGGATGTGTTTGTGCAAAGGCTGAAAGAAAAGGACTGGTCAGTTGTGCTTGATACTGATGATGTAAAGGAGGGATGGGAAAATTTCAGAGGTATTATGATAAATGTTCTCGACAAAATAGTTTCTTTTTAAGGAGTGTATTAGGAAGCGAAATAATTGTTTCAGCCATTTTAGGAAGTCAAAGAATCCATCTGATTATGACAAGTTCATTCACTTTAGAAATCAGGTTAACTGTAGGAAAAAGAAAGCTAAATCTGAGTATTACATTAATACAAATCCAGCCAAAAAACTGTGGCAGGCGTTAAAAGAGCTAGGCTCATCAGATCGTTCCTTCCAAAACCAAATTGGCTAATATTGGTCTGGAAATTGGTGGAGAAGTATGCGAATCATTTTAATACATTCTTTACTACAATTGCATCTAATTTTATTAAGAAGCTGCCTACGTATAATGGTCGCTTTGGTCCGAATCATTTTGGCAAGTTCTACAAAGATAGGCATGTTAAGAAAGATGGGTTTGGTCTGTGCAATATTACAGAGGAGGAAGTATCTCAAATTTTGAGTGGACTCAGTCCTAATAAAGCTACAGGCTTCCTGCTGAATTTGTTAAAGACAGCTGTATTATTGCTGGACCTGTGTTATTGCTGGACCTGTTGCCCATATGATAAATTTGTCCATGAACCCCGGAGTTAATCCTGATGATTTCAAGATGGCCAGAGTGCCTCCTATTTAAGAAACAGAGTAAAACTGAACCAGGTGTTTGAGAGAGTGGTGTTTGGCCAGCTACAAATCATAATTATTCTATAAATATTCCGCTCAGTAACGACTTGTTGTCTTCTCTCCTCCAGTCATCATACCTGGTATATATCAGGCTATAACCTATACCTGATGCCAATTTCATGCTGAAGATCGGTATTATCACAAGGGAAATTATAGCGTTTCTATTTTCGTCGTGTGCATGGTGTCACTTTTGTGCCGCCTAATCCCGAAGATTATACCTCACAAAATTGTCTGCGCGCTTCGCGCACGCTCGTTAGTGTTTCTTCATTATTACGGTCATGTCGCCTGGTGTTAGTTGTATCGTTTTTCATTAACAAACGATCAGACACAATAACCTCACATGTTGTCGCACGCTTCACGCGCAGTAGTGTTCGCCTTCATTTACATTGTTATGTGGTAACACTTCGTGCAAAATGTGTCGTTTAGATCTTTAGGCTATATATAGGCTAATCCGAAGGTTGGACACAATGACCCCAAAAAATGTCGCACATTGATGGTTTTTGGTTTGTCTGTAGTTATGTGGTAGCCTATGATGGCCTATAATCCACAGAAAAAAATTATGCTCGCTAAGCGCGTAATTGTGCTCGTTGATTTGTGGGTGCTGTTTATATTACAACCTAATCAAAACATCAGATGACATTCAGAAATTCGTGCGCTTCGCGCACAGTGGTGTTCGCCGTTTTTTCCCTGTTATGTGGTCTTTCATTTTAGAAGCCAACTTGAACCTGGTTGTTCCCCCTCGCCCGATCACGCACCCCCTGGCGGCGACATTGGTCACTTGGGCTGAATTTGTTGTTTATATTAGGCTATAATCCGAAGATCGGACCTAACCCACAAAAAACGTGGCGCGCATCTTTCTTTGTCTTGTCATGTGTCACTTGTGCTGAATGTGTTACTTATATTTTCACCCAAAGATTGAATGAGAAGATAAACAAATTCCCGCTCTTCGCGCGCAGTGTCGCCTCTTTGTGTTCCTGTGTAGTGTCACTTGTGCTTAATGTGCCGTTTGTAATATAAACCACAGATCGGATACGATAACACGAACCAATTCGCGGGCTACGCGCGCAGTGGTGTTCGCTGTTTTTCTATCAATTTTGATATTTATTTATATCTATTTTTTTATGTAGTGTCACTTGTGCTGGATGTGCCGTATAGTCTAGATCTAAATTATAATCCAAACTTCATACATGCTGACCGAAAATTGTTCACGCGCCTCGTGCGCAGTGGTGTTTGTTTATTTATCTTGTTTTGTGGAGTTGCTTGTCCTAAATGTGCGGTTTATATCCCAAAGATCGGACACAATTAACTTAAAAATTTCTTCGCGCGCCGTGGTTTGCGTCGTGTCTCTTTTGCCGATGTGTGAACCCAATAACCCTTTGAAAATGGCCCTCCACTCCCCCAATTCCGGACCCCTGGCGACGCCACTGGTCGTCAAGGTCGATTCGACTTCGAGCCAATTTGAAAGAAGAATCGGCAACCGTAATCAGGGAACATTTTTATCATTGTCTGAACAGCTGAACTGAAATTCTGATACGCGCGGTGACTACGTGTATTTCCACGCCTGATCGCACATGAGACTTCTTTGTGGAGATGCCTTACGAAGGCGTACGGTACGGTATTTATTCTCTTCGTCCATGGTTGGACATAAGGCCACAACGAGGTCCCTCCATGCTTCTCCAATCCAGTTGGCTGCATTTTCTGCGGTTGTCCATGTGTGAGTCCCATTTCTATCAGTTCTGCTGTGATCGTCCTCCTCCATGTTGTCCTTGGACGACCAACATTTCCTTGAGGTGTCCATCAAAGTGCTAAAAAAGGCGAAATAAGGTGCTGATTTCGCCTTTTTCAGCACTTTAGTTTTCAGAATACTAAAGTGTTAAAAAAAGCGAAATCAGCACTTGAAGAGCCCTAATAAGGATAGCTCTTGCCAAGTGCTATCCTTATTAGGGCTCTATAAGTGCTGATTTCGTTTTTTTAGCACTTTAGTTTTTAGAGTGTACGCTGCTCAATGTGTAAGCCTGGAAATGTAGAACCTTTAGGCGACAATATTTCGATTTTGAAGATTTCTTTCAACTTTATGTGATATTATAACACCATCTGCGCATTGTGTAATGGCGTTGCTGTCTGAAGAGGAACCCAGGTTAATGCTTTAAAGTATAACCATGTGCATACTGTAGACAGTTGCAGGCCAGATCATCTCTGCAAAACCAGGGCGTGATTCCTTATGGACACAGAAGTATTCTTAATTTACCCTTCAACCCACGGATGTAATTGAGCAGGGAGAATTTGCACGACAATGGCCGAGAAGCCGCTTAAGTCTGCCTCTTTTGTTCGCTTCAGCCCGAGGCATCACGCTCCAGTGCCTCTGCATTCAACCGGTGCAAATTCGGGATCCCTATTGGCAGTTTCGAGCTGTGCGTGGTCTAAAGGCGTGGTCTAAAGGGGTACAATATGCATACTGTAGACAGTCGCAGGCCACCGCATTTCTGCAAAGCGAAGGGCGTGATTCCATTGGTAATATAGATACAGAAGTATTTTTAATTAATGGAATATTCCCTTCTTATTAGACTCACTTATGGACCTATTTGGACGCTTTCTAGTAACGTAGATATTATATGCATTTCGGTATCATATAAAGCACAGGCTGATACGCCTACTAATCAGTCTATTTATTGCTTCTGTCTATACAGTTTACAGGTTTTCAGGTCTTCATCGTCTGGTTCATAACCATGTTTTCTATTTTCAACATTTTGAAAGAAATAATCCAATTTTTGCATCAGGTGAGTCCTTTTCAAACCGGCTGTAATGAATATTCATTAGGTATATGTATCATTGGGTAATGACGCCTGTATGTTAATCAGATAATTGTTTATTCTACTATAAAAGAGGGAGCACGCCCCTCATTGGATGTCTGCCCACCCGTCAACATCGTCAACAACTGCCCCTATATATAAGGACAGTTGTTGACGATGTTGACTGGTGGGCAGACGGAATGGGAAGATACGGTATATAAAAAAAGTGTTAAGTGAAGGAGTTCTGTATTTACTATATAGTACCGGTAAGGCCATATGCCTGCTCGGTATGCATCATAATATTACTGACACCGACTAATTCCAACTGAACCGGTTTAGGTTATACGTGAAGATGAGTGTGAATTAGTTTTGTCGAGAAGAGAGATTGACCTTAGTTAAAGTCACGATGTTCAGCTATACTTAAAATTTTGAAAAATTAGATAATCAGTCAACATTTGGTCATCCATAGAGTGTTGCAGTTTGGGCTAAATCTCAAAATAATAAATCGATATGTTCCGTTTATATGGTAGAACAACTTAGCTAGTTAAATAAATGAAATTTCATCATTATTGTATCATTTATGTTCTGGCATAAGAATCTAAAATATAGCCTAACTATTTCAGTACTGTGACGGTCATTTACAGCGACTGAAGTATCTGACAGAATTTACGAATATATTCGAGTGGGTCCTCTACATATCATCTCTCATGTTCGTGGGTCCTTGTCTACTACAACAGGAGTACGCATTCCAGTGGCAGTGTGGCGCAGTGGCAGTATTCCTGGCATGGTTCAACTTTCTACTATACTTACAAAGGTATGTATGACTGTATTAGTATACATTGCATTCATATAGCGACAGGGGTCCCAGTTGGTGTAGAGAGCGTGGTGGCCTGATACCCATTGCGTGCGGGAACGGTCCAGCCAGCCAGTCAGCACATCTTCACTAGTTCACGCGGACCTCGACACTGAGCGTTACTATCCCGTTTTTCGAGCATCTGCTCGAAGATGCACTGGACCGTGACATATGTTACGTAACGGCTGGAATTTATGCACAATAGCGTGAGTGGGTGATCAAATTCAACGATACATCAACATCAAAAATGTGTTATATAGTGTCTAAGAGACTAATATAAAAGACAGTGAAATCAACAACAAAAATCGTGTTATATTGTGTATAAAAGCTCTATATATATACAATTAAATTAGTAAAACGGAGAGCAGTAGTCAATAATAAATAATAAGCGATAATTCCAATTTTAAACTGTTTATAAAGATCAGTCTCCCTCAGGAAACTCCGTATCAGTGAAGAGCTTACATCTTGGAATAAGGTCTTAATATTTTGAACGTTATAATATTTACGGCGGATATGTTTGACAGTTATTTCACAATCACAAGGTATAGGCTAACACTGAGGTACTACTCACCTCTAAGTAAGTGGACATGTGTCAGGTATGTATGACCAATACGGGAGCTCGCCATATACATATACGTCCAGCGAGAGTGGGATTGTTCTTCAACCCAACTGTTGGTTGAATTGTGTGTAGTTTGTTTTCAGAAAACGTGTCCCATGTTATCTGCCATCTATTTCTGATATCATTATTGACCTTGAGCAGCAAATCAATATAAGAAAGCCTGATGTCAGCAATATTAATATTAAGAGCTTCTTTGGCTAAAGTATCGGCTCTCTCATTTCTCCGGATACCTACATGGCCCGGTACCAGGCCAAGACAACGAAATTCTGTAAACGGACCAAGTTGGAATGAGCCTCACGTAGTTCAACAACATAGGGGTGTATATGTTGTCAATCTTTTAGGGCCACTTAACTGGATAAGGAGTCTGTGAATATTATGGAGCGGTGTTCGTCGGAGGTTTCAATCAGACCGAACGCCATTTTATTAGCTTGTAGCTCTGCAGTGAAAATAGCGGCACCATCAGGCAGCCTACTTTGAAGTTGAATATATGGGCCTGAAGCTGCGGCTGCAACCCTGTCTGGAACCATGGAGCCATCAGTATCGATAGCTCGGTAAAGACGGTACTTCTATCTGAGCTCATTGAATTCTGCCAAAATATGAGGTCATTCGTAGAGCTCTTATTGTACTGGTGTAGGGAAAGATCTAACCTTGGTTAAGCTGCCATCCAAGGTGGAGCATTAGATAACATGGTCGGTAGAATAACATCAAGGTTAGGGCACACTTGTAGAGTAGCCTCCTTCACACGAATCTCAAACGAGGGGATAACCGTCGGTTTACTGATGTGGAGTTGAGGATACTCTGGTGTGAATGTTCACCCATGTGTTGGGTTATTAGTATAGCTTTGAAACTCCAGTGTATACTGAAGGGACAATTTCTCCCACCTCAGATGAAGAGGTGGTTCGTTAGCCTTAGCCGTAACGTATAAACTCTGTATAGGTGAAGTATGCAAAGTATGCAAAGTTTTCTAAGATATCAATCACGACCTGAACTATATATTATACATCCATCATCCAATTTTGATCTGATGAGTGATCTGTAGAGGCGAAGCAGGACTGAACGGTCAGCACCCCAATCCATCTGCGAGACCACTTTCAATAGATTCAGAGCTCCTTGGCACCTTCGTCTCAGGTAATCTTTATGAGCTTCGAAGCTCAGTTTACTGTCAACGATTAGACTCTCTGTTGAACAACAGGGATCGGTGAGTTATATATTTTTAGTTCTGGATTGGGGTGCAGTGTTTGTTTGTTGCAAAAGTGCATACATACAGTTTTGGTATTGGGGAAACGGAATCCATTTCTGTCAACCCAACGCTGCACTTTGCTCAGACAAGTTTGCATTTGTCTCTTTATAGATCTCATATTTGGTGACGAATAAGTAATGGAGAAATCATCAACGAACAGAGGTTTGTCCATCCCTGCATTCACTTCCCTGGTAATACTATTTATTTTTAGAATAAACAGTGTAACAGAGAGAATGCTACCCTGAGGTACACCCATTTCTTGGTTGTGAAGCTACGACAACACAGTTCCCATGCGAACTCGGAAAATACGATCTGTCAACAAATTATTGATGAATGTCATCCTGCCTCTCAGGGCCAGAATAAATAGGTCTCTCAATATGCCATATTTCCAAGTGGTATCGTAAGCCTTTTCAAGGTCAAAAAATACAGATACAACAGGATGGCCTCCAACAAAACCCTCACGAATGATAGATTCGAGACGAATCAGTTGTGATGTACCCACGTCGAAAACCACTTTGGTATCTTAAAATTATCCCATTGCTTTCAATAACCCACACCAAACGAGCATTAATCACCCTTTGAATGGTTTTGCAGAGATAGCTAGTTAGAAAAATAGGGCGGTAACCGGTAATTAGTTGGGTTTGTAGCGTCTTTGCCAGGTTTCGCAACAGGGATAATTATGGCTTCACGTCAAGCTTCTGGAGAATTGCCTGATTCCCATATGATGTAAAAATATCCAGCAAAACCAGAAGGGACTCTTGTGGAAGGTGTTTCAGGAATTGGTAATGGATTTCATCTGGTCCAGTGGCGGTGCTATGGCTCTTCTGGAGGGAGGTGTTTAATTCTCTGATATCGAAGGGTTGGTTATATTCTTCTGTAATGCCAGATGTAAAGTTCAACCTCTGTTTCTCCTCGGTATCACTGATCTTCTGAAAGGCAGGTGACTAATGATTGCTTGAAGAGTTATACTCAAACTCATCTCCAAGCAGGTTGGCGATATCATGAGCTTCTGTACAGCTACTCCCATGAGGTTTGTTCAAATGCAGGGTGGTAGATTTCAGCTGTTTTTCTCTTATTTTCCTCATCATATCCCTGGTCTTCTTCACCAAGGTTCGAGTATTAAATTCAGATACATAGCGTTCCCGAGAATCTAAAAAGTGTGGGGCCAGGACCTAGCTAGCCCAAAATGTATCGTGTGAAAATGTAAAGTCAATGGGAGCATCTTCAAAAAGTGTAGGATCAAGACTAGGGCTCAACCGAAATGACTAATATCGGCCAATCCGATGTCCGATGTTTTTTTCACAACATCGGCCGATGTCCTATTCGATTCCGATGTTTTGTATTTTTTGAAATTGGAGAATTCTGATGTTATTTGGTATTGTATAGACCGTGATCATTCACGAAACGTTCATGCGTTTTATTTCGGTGGGCCTACTACTAATATCGGCCGATCCGATGTCCGATGTTTTTTCACAACATCGGCCGATGTTCGATCCCATTCCGATGTTTTGTATTTTTTGGAAGTTTTGGTTTGGTTCAGGTCAAAGGTTATCTGAGGTCAACATACGTCAAACATTGAAAAGCTTGTAATCACCATAACCTAATAGGGCAAACCTAAATTGAGCTCATACTTGATATGAGTGTTCGTCATAGTTCGTACATGGTCTTTATTGTTTGGGTTAATGTCAATGGTCATCTGAGGTCAATAGAGGCCAAACACCGAAAACATTAAAGCCACCATAACTTGATAGGGCAAAAAATGGCATATGTATTGTTCATATATGAACTATAGTTGGTACATGGTCTTCATTGTTTTTAGTTGAGGTCATAGGTCATCTGAGGTCAACAGATGTGAAAAAACTCGTAACAACCATAACTCGATGATAGGGCAAAGCTAATACTTGGTATGAGTGTCATAGTTAGTACATGGTCCTTATTGTTTTGTTCGAGGTCCAAAATCATCTGAGGTCAACAGAGATCCAACACTGAAAATCCTGTAACCACCATAATTTGATAGAGCAAACTTCAATTGAGCTCATATGTGGTATGATGCTCAACCTGGTTAATACATGGTCAATGTTGGTTTTGGTGTGGTCAAATGTCATCTGATGTCAACAGAGGTCATAAACTGTGAAAACCTTGTAACCACCATAACTTGATACGGCAAACTTTATTCGAGTTCATACTTGGTATGTGTGGTCATCAGATATTGTTAGTACATGGTCCCTTTTATTTTCAACTAAATTCAACAGAAACCAGACACTGACACCTTCTGGACACCATAATTGGGTAATATCAACTTCAATTCTTGTCATCATACTTGTTATGCGTTTCATTTCAATCATTCAGGCGAGGAATCATACTGCAGAGTTGTAGTCTTGTTGTTACGATTTCGATGTACAATAGTGTAAATGTAGAGATTTAAAACCAAATATTCTGGGGCAAAATTCCATCTTTTTCTCAACATCTGTAAGCGGCATGGGTAAATACAACCGTTTTTTGCCGATCCGAAGTTTTGCCGATGTATGGAATAGGCTATCGGCAGATCCCAATGTCCGATACCGATGATCGGTTGAGCCCTAGTCACGGCCCCCCTCCCCCGAACCCCACGAGTTCTACGCCAATAGATGTATACTATTTTGATTTAGATTTCTTCAAATTGTTCGGGTTAGTTCCAAAAAACCAATGACCTCAACAACTCACACCCACACACGACACCCACGACCACACCACACAGCAAAGTCCTGGGTAGTGTTTTTTTTAGAGAAATTCAGTATATGTTGTTTTCTAGAACCCTACGTCCCTACAACATTAAGCATTGCCGCGAGTGGCGTACTTTTTCGAAAGTGGTGGGTTGAAGGGGTTTTGGAATTTAGTATATGTTTTTTTCCAAAAAACACGACCCACAACCTTAAGTATTGCCGCGAGTGACGCACTTTTCCGAAAATCGTGAGTTGTGTTTTTTATAGAAATTCAGTATATATTTTTTCTGAAACCCCCACGACCCACAACCTTGAGCATTGCCGCGAGTGACGCACTTTTCGGAGAGTCGTAAGATGGAGTTCTTAACAAGTTAGTAGGCCTATGTTGTTTCTAAAACCAGGCCCGTGACCAGGCTGGGGTACGGAAGGCCGTGCAACCCCACCTTGCAGACTGTGCCCCGCTCCCAATTTGGCAGTATATAAGTATAATAATGAAACAATCGCACGGTATATGTAATACCAAACATTCCAACTGTCCCGGTTTGACCGGGACAGTCCCTGTTTGGAGAGTTTTGTCCCGGTGTCCCGGTCACCTGTCAGTCGTCCCGGTTTGAGGCGCCCAGGGGTCGAAAATTATTTTACACAGTCCGCACGGTCGGTTTTCCACTGGAATGATTCATAGCCTAACTCCCAATTCGGCAAATCGTAAGGTCTACATAATTATAGTTCTTCCACATGTGGGTGCGATGTGTGTGTGTGTGCGATACCGTATCAGAGACTGCGTCATAAATGCAACTTCTGTGAGATCCGCGCAGTACCCTGAGAATTTGAGGTTTCTGAGAAGTTATTGTGGAAACAACTTTGATAGGCGTGCTGAGTGCGAGTCGATCTATTGGTGCGAGAACTGCGAGCCATTAATTTACGAGCGGAACAAAGCCAAGGATTCAACAGGTGTAGATTACCCTCTCATTCTCAATAATAAAACAGATGTAGGCCTACGGGGGGTTCCCAGAATTGTTCAGCCCTAAATATAGAATGTAATGGCAATGGATCGGAGGGAGAGATAGGCTGCACTGTGCACATTCGCGATCGCAAGTTCGCAACATTCTACAGTATTCTAAACCTACGCTACGCCTACTATAGGCGTTTGCAGCAGGTAGGCTAGGCTTGCTAGTAATCATACGGGTTTACTGTCAGGGGATCTCCCAGCAGAGCCATAGACAGGGTTCGATGTTTCAGTTTGCGCGGGGGGGGGGGTACACCAGAATTAATAATCGTTGTCCGGGGGGATCTATAGGGAGGGTGTCCACTTCCCTTTGGAATTTTTTTTAGAGGTTCTTTTATTCTGTTTTTTCAGATATAGATCATGGCACCACCGGAGAACAAACCGAAACGACGAACGAAATATTCAGACGGATACCAGAAGCAATACCCATTCATCCGGGCGTGTTCTTCGTCGGTTCCAGACAACGTGTATAAGTTCCACTGCACGTCATGTAACATCAACGTGTCATGTGCACATGGGGGGATAACTGATGTGAAGGATCACGTATCTTCGGCCAAGCACATAGCTGCTCATCGAAACAGCCAGAGTAAGTCGAACGACGGAACAAACATATAATTTCTACCATTCTTGGTTCACCCATACCTGATAATATAGGCCTACCCGTGTCCTGGCCGGAGGCCCCAATCAGCAGAGACAATCATATTTTAGGGAGAAATTGTGTGTATTCCTGTAAAGCTTGTGTAGCCTATAAATTTGAACAAAGCTATTTTCCTGCAATGCCTCGATCATAATGTTCTATTTATTACTTCACAGGTAACTCCCGAATCGATGCAATGTTTCGGAAGCGATCATCAACACCGGGAGACGTTGATCCGACGATTGCTGCAGAGACGAAAATGGTGATGCTACTCATTCAGCATAATACATTCTTCAACATCTCTGACCACCTCACTCCACTGATCAGGAACGAGTTCAAGGGGAGTACTGTTGCAGAATCATTCAGCTGTAGCAGAACGAAAACTGCCGCTATAGTGAACTGTTTAGGGGATCATTTCTTCGAAGAATTGAAAACAGATATGCAGGTTCGGCCCTACAGTCTAATGTTAGATGCCAGCAATGACACAGGAGTGGAGAAGATGTTTCCTGTCACTGTACGTATCTATGACATTAATTTTAGAAGGATCATGACAAAATTCCTCGATATGAACTTGCTAGAAGGGCGGGATGCATCTACGGCGGAGACCATGTTTGCGAGCGTTGACAATTTGTTGGACATGAATGACATCCAGTGGGACCATTGCATGGCAATTGGCCTGGATAACACAAATGCCAATGTGGGAGAACACAATTCGATAAAGTCTCGAGCAAGAGGAAAGAACAAGGACATCATAATATCTGGCTGTCCGTGCCACATTCTTCACAATGCCTGTGGGAAGGCTGGAAGTGCATTCGCGCTTTCCACTGGTTTCGACATCGAGGATCACTGTGTCGATATGTTCTACTGGTTTGATAAATCCAGCAAGAGAAAGAGTATCCTGAAGGAGTATCAGGAATTCTGTGACATGGAGTATGCCGAAGTAGTCCAATTCATGTCTACGCGTTGGTTGTCTTTGGAACTTTGCATCAATCGCGAACTGAAGAAATACGTAGGACTGAGATCATATTTCGTCTCGGAAAGTTTCCGTGAGGCACGATTCCAACGGCTCTACAATAGCTACAGCAACCCAATGACAGAAGTTTACCTTCTGTTCTACCAGGCGGTTCTTCCATGTTTCACCAACTTTAATAAACTACTTCAGAAGGAAGAACCACTCATCCATCAGCTATATGATGCACAGCAACGATTCATGAGCAAGCTAGCAGCGAAATTCATCGATCCTATCGTTCTACAAGATCACAAGTCGAGTGGGAAGTCATTTGCCGAACTTGACATATCGGAAGCGAATCAGAAAGATGACATCAGTTTGGGCATCGGACCGGTAACAAGGAATACAATCAAGCGACTGTTAGACGAAGGGGAGGTAGAGCAGCAAACAGTCGATGCATTTTTCGATGGAGTAAGGGCATTCTTCACCCGGTCGTACAACTACTGCATACAGTGGCTACCTTTGGACGATCTCTTCTTGAAGAGTTGTATGTTTGTTGACTTTGCGAAGCGTGCAACCGTATCTTTCGCAGCCGTTGAACAGACTGTGGCAAGTTTCACACGGATCAACGAACGCTTGGTCACAGATACGGTTATGTTGGACGCTGTTGAGGAACAGTTCTTGGACTACCAATCGATGTGCAGCGACGACATCCCTAAAGACATCTGGGAAGCTGCCGAGGTCGGACAGGAAGAATACCGTATGGATATCGTGTGGGGCTATCTGAAAGATAGACTCCCCCAACTTTCTGAGATTGCCCTCTCTGTGTTGGTAATCCCTCATAGTAATGCGGCAGAAGAGAGAGTTTTTTCCATGATCAGGAAAAACAGAAATGAGTTCCGGTCCAAGCTGCAGCTGGGAGGGTCATTGAATTCGATCATGAGAATCAAAATGTCCATTCCGGAAAAACTGCTGCCCTGCTACAAGTGGGTTCCTTCCAATGAACTTCTGAAAAAATGCAAAGCTGCGACTCGTGAATATAACGAGAGACATAGTTCAAAGGCCAGGAAGCAGTAGACAGAGACCTCAAATTTTCAGGACCGAACTCTTGCCAAAGGCTTTTTGTTTTGTGTTTTAAAACTAACTGTTAGAGTTTCTGGATTTTTTAGTTTCACATACCAACCTTATTCATGACCAATAGACATGATGTAAAGTCAGATTCATCCGATTGAACTCAACTTCCGATGTCAAGGCAAGAACTATTAAATAGAGGTAATTCCTGCCTCATGCCTTTGTTTGTTGTTGTGTGTGATCAAAGTGTTTAATAGGAATATGAAATACGAAGTAGCAAAAAAAAAAAAAAAACTTTTCGGTTTTTACAAAAATGAAAATGTCAAAAATGCAGGTGTTGATGCAGGGGGCAGGGTGAGGTTCAGCTGAACTTTGGGAGTGTCCCGGTTTGAGGAGTCCAGGGGTTGGAATGTCTGTGTTTGCCCCCTCAACCAAGATTCTCTAGAGCCAGTACCGCCCATTGGCCATGAATACACAAAATTTTCCTGGTTTGGGGAGATATTTAGCGACAAGCAGGTAGGCTCAGAGACATGGACCCTCACCAAAAGACTTGAAATTGAACTTGCACGCATCTTCTACGTTATGCACAGAACATTCACTGGAGACAACACATCAGAAATGAAGATCTATACGCAGATAGATCTTCATTTGTTACCCCATGGACAGCAGCAACCGGGTAGGGGGGGGTGTACATTGCCCCTAAAAAAAAGATACAATGATGTGTTCTTTAGGCAAATGTTAGCAGTTTTGTCTGCTTTGGCATGACTGCACTTCCCAAACATTGTGTTTGCCCCCTCAACCAAGATTCTCTAGAGCCAGTACCGCCCATGGGCCATGGATACACAACATTTTCCTGGTTTGGGGAGATATTAGCGACAAGCAGGTAGGCTTAGAGACATGAACCCTCACCAAAAGGCTTGAAAATGAACTTGTACGCGTCTCCTACGTTATGCACAGAACATTCACTGGAGACAACACATCAGAACTAAAAAACCAGCACTCGGAGAGTGCATATACCTACACCGACCGACACCAATAAGCCTTGGCCACAATCACACATGCTAGTTTTACTACCTGCAATTTACCACACACAACTGCTACAAAGTCACAAACTGTATTCAGTGCTACTATGTAGCAAAATTACTACTCACAGGTCCACGACTCCAATCCAAAACCTGGTCGACTTAGCTCCCCGAAGAAAACGACAAAACGGACATCACTAAATTACTACGTGCTGAAACAAACAGAACCCGTTGGTCATATTATGAAA
>JAODUJ010242970.1:0-10349 GCA_027564615.1 Psolus chitonoides
GTCAGTGTGGGTTTGACAAGTTCCAATGACCAGGGGATAAAATTGTAAAGCGCTTTGAGGTCGATATACTGACAAAAAGCGCTATATAAATCTCAATCTTATGTTACTTCAAGAGTACATTATAGGGAGGGTCGAAGGTCAGAAACTGAATGTTGTAAACACCATAATTTCACAAGGCAAACTTCTCTCATATTGTCTTGCCTGAACTATCTTCAGAGGAAGACTCAGCATGGAGTCACAACGATGTGCATGTCCGTCCGTGTGTGTGTGTGTGTGTGCAAAGCTTATGAATCAATCATCTCAAGAACCGTTCGAGCTATGACGATGAAATTTTGTAGGGGGCAGCAGGACCAGGGGTTCTCAAACTGATCAGATTTCTGGTCCAGAATATACTAATTAATTATGCTAACTAAATAAATGCTAATTTGCATAATTTATGGATATTAGGCATATTAAAGGTACATACTGGGTTTCGTAGGTTTACTTGTGAAAAACGGTCAAGGTTTGTGGTTCTTTTGACAAATTCCAATAGTATATCCATTTTCCAATATAATAACTTCTGATGATCTCTGTTTACTCCCAAAATACTGTGTAGAATGGAAATTAGGGAACAAATTCAATTTTTCGGCACAAAAATAGTTTTCACGTTAATGTATTTCTCGCGGTAGTAAAAAACATTGCTAGCTTCGAAAACCGTGTATTCTCGTTTACGTTCCAAAAAATACATAGTACCTATTGCACGATTTTTCTGATAGATCGAACCCAAAGTTATTGTTTTCATATTACAGCAGTAGGCTTTGAGAATACCGAGAGACACTCTTGAACCTCATTTCATTTTTTGGTCAAATTCCAATCAATTATACCTGTATTGAACCTCTGACGAAAGCAAAATCGTAATAATTGGAAATTTCTGGTGATATGCATATGACAAATTGTGTTTTGAAACTGGTTTTGTAGCTGAAACAAACCTTGTATGTACCTTTAAGCTTGTGAATACATTATTTATCTCCAGAACCGTAGGAGCTACGATGACAAAATCTGGTCGCGTAGCATGGCCAGGGGTTCTTGTACTGATTAAATAGGCTAATTCGCATATTTTATGCAGTAAACCTAGTGAATGCATTTTTTGGAAATCTGTGGGAGGTATGGTTTTAACTTGATGGATATAGTCCACATTCAGTGGCCAAAATTTTTAAAATTATTTGGAGGTCATCGGGGGTCATTTGAGGCCTAACGATTAAAATGTTGGATTTCTATGAAACTTGGTAGATATATGTCAGTGATTCTCGAAACTTTTTGAGGGTCAAGGCCAAATAGAGAGGCAGAGCTGAGGTTGAGGGATGCATTCCAAAAACATTGAGGAAATAAAATCTGGGAGGAATTTCCTTTTCGGTGGTAATCGCCATCCTGGGGGGTCTAAAGAGATGGGTATCCCCCTCCCCTTTGGATTCTTCTTCAAATCTCAAGGCATGTAGATGCAAAATAATGGCACATTTGTTGCTAAAGCATCCAAATTTCATTGAAAAAATAAAGAATTATATGATTATATTTCAGACTTTAAAATATAATGTAAGATTCCCAACCCTTCTTCAACGAAGAATCGGTTCAGGGGCCGCACCGGGAGGGCTCGAAGGCTGCATGCGGCCCTGAGGGCCACGTTCGAGAATCACTGATATACATAGTTGATATTTAGTGCCAGAAATTTTGAACGGCATTTAGAGGTCATCAGGAAGTAATTCTGTGATAGGTTCATGGTTGTGATTGCGAGAGCCAACTTTCGCATTAGCAAGCGAGACAAGTGATTCGAGAATTGTCTTGTTTGGGAAGGGGGGAGGATAGATTTGATTATAGATCAATACAAGAAATTTTTCGATTTTAGCATGGACTATGCTCATGGTATAATATGTTTCATTTCTGAGGGCATGGAATCACAAGATCCTTTGACTTTATTTTATAGTTGAAAGAAACTTATCATCAATTAGCTTTGGAGTTTGGTAGACTCATTTCCTGTCATGGAACCAATGAAGAACAGATAAAGAATCTGGAGGTAACAATTATTCTATATTCTACATTCTACAAACCCTTGCTATCCATTATTTTGTATACTCTAATCTGATTGGTCAATTGGCCAGCTCTAACCATTCAATATTTTTGCAATAACAGATGGCTAGCCTCGATCATTATTATGCAAAAATCCATGGTAACACAGCATTTCTGGAGGGACATGAGACTGTTGCTAAGCAACATGTTTCAGGGCAACATTATTGTTATTCAGCTAAACTTAGTCTCGACTGTTAGTTCCCCAGTGAAAGTATCACAATTGCAGTTTTTCCTTAATTCTACAACCTCTGGTTGTGTTTTGATGAAATCGTCGAACCTGATTGGCTCATCTGCGTCACATGACCGACTGTTATTCTGCAACATACAGTCACGTAGTCACAAACTTAGGGGGTATCCCATTGACAACACAACATATCAGGGAGGAGTAGAGACTGTCTGTTGCTAAGGTGCATTGAACATTATCTGATAAATGGAACCACATAGCCTACTAGTGTCATATTGCCAAGTTGCAAGGCGCTCAAAACACCGCACCGCATCTTGTTCTTGGCTTATCCCGGCGTGAGCACATAACCCCTATGCTTCACCAGCTGCATTGGCTCTCGATTAAATATAGAGCCCTGTTCAAGATCTTGCTCATTACTTATAAGGAAATCCATGGCATGGCCCCCACATGTATCTCCGATCTGATTGTAAAATACACTCCCCAGCGATCTCTGCGCTCATCATCTCAACATCTCCTTGAAATTCGCTCTCAATCCGCGTTGAAAAAAAAAATTCTATTGCAAACCAAGGAAAGAAATGGAATCATAATCCCATTGAATTCAGCAGTTTTCTGTTGCCAATAAATCTGAATTACAGTTGAAACAAGACTAAAAATTAGACTGTGTCACTTTTCAAGGACGAAGTAGCGATTTATGTCATCGATTCTTGATTTCTTGAATGTATTAATATTTTATCAGTTGAGAAACAGCTTTCATTTTAGCTTTAAATATTTAATTATGTAATATCATATTGTAGCCAATTTGACATGCTTCGCATCACGTAGGCTCTAATCAGTTTGCTAAACCGTCACGAATAGCCTGTAATCTTTCACTAATGCCGCTGATCCCCCACTAATAAAAAGGCCATTTCATAGGATCACCCTACAGCTCTACGTTTAACCATCGCGACCGTGTATCACCATGAAGACACTCTAATCCTATCCATTTCGGGTAATTCGCTTCCTGTTTGCCGTCAATATTATAAGACGACAAACAAAGACTAACATAGGTTCCGTTTGCCTTCATGACCTTTCGAATACGTAATGTAGCTTAGCCCAAACCTAAATAATAATATCCATTTTTGTTTAGGGAATCATTACCAATATAGGCAACGTTATCTTCCAAAGCTTCTACCTTCAGGTCATATGCAATACGTGTTAAATATTACTTGATGCAATTGTATACTTCTCATCGCAGTTGAGTGGCGTATCCAGGATTTTGACGATAGTGGGGGCGCAAATATCGATGTTGGCCTATGTCCGTTCTTGGGAAGGGGGCCAAGGGAACTGAAGTGGCGTCCCCTCGCTTTTTTTTAATGAGTGTAATGAGGCATAAATGCAAAATGATGCTATCGGTTCATCTTTTTAATATAACTACAATTATGTACCACAATATTTTTTAATAGACGATGACTAATACATAAGGCGCCCCGCTGCGACTCCCTCTGAATACGCCACTGAATCGTCACAGTGAACTTGAAACGTGAACAAAATCGCGGCCAGATAGAAGCACAGAGTTCAGAACACCTTAAAAGTATTCTGTTAGCATATATGCGCGCTTTGAGAGGCATTATTGCATCGAATAAAATTCATATTATGTGGAATCGAATATTGTGACGTGAGATAGCTGAGATAGCAGAGATCAATGGCGTACCCAGTGGGATGGGGGCGCCTTACTCTTGTTGTCGGTGTATTCGCGGTTTTGTTGGTACATTTGTTCGATTGTCGGTACATTTTGGTCTCAAACGATAATCGGAATCACATATCGAATCGGCCGATACCGTATTTTGTACTATCGGCAAATAATCGGATTGGCGGAAATCTCATAAAACATTCACGGATTTGTACCGATGTTCACGTTGCATTTTTTTCTAGGCTATTTCTGAGCCCTTTTTCGCAGGAGGAAAATTAATAGCCCCATTAAATATTTCAGAAACCAACGGGAAAAGAAGCAAAGCATTCTGATCCAATATACCTTGTTTCCTGTTAAAGGGCAACAAGAGTCAAGAATCACCCGATGCTGAATAAAGAAACCGCCAGTGCCGGTAAATTGAGCTCCCGACAACCTCGGTTAGGGTTACACCTAACGACAGGTGAATCCAATATGAAAGGCTATGCACAAAACTGTATGACATTTTGAACACCACTACTGTTGATGTTACTAAACCTTGCCCACTCTCAGAAGCCTGCCTGGTTTTTGCCCGGACGCCTCTATTTTTTTCTTCAGTCTTGCCTGCCTTAAGTTAAACATCGGAAACAATTAAAACATTATTGGGACATTTATGATTTCCAATAAAAAAAGAGAAGCCCCTCAAACATATCGGATCGGACATTTTCCGATGTTGTGGGAAAAATATCGGCCATCGGATCGACAGGGAAAAGTCACATCGTTTGAGCCCTACTGGCTGTCAAGAAGAAACACTCGTTTGGGCTACCGTGTCATACGATCATATAGTTAGTAATTTTCCAGCCGTTTTCATTAGGGACAATTAATTAACGTAGTCTGGTAATAGTACTGCTCACGAGAATGCTAGCTCCAAATTTCAATTCAGTCTAAATTTCGCCAACTAATCCAGGGCCGGATCCAGGGGGGGGGGCGTGAGGGCGCATGCCCCCCCCCCATTTTGTGCGGAGCAATGTATTTTTAATATGCTGACCCAAAATGACAAATCTTGTACAAGAAATTTGAGTTCAAATGATGCTAAATGTTGCACCAGATTGCATCTGAGGGTACTTAATTGTTCAAAAATGTCACAAAGGGGAGGGGGATTCCCCTAGACCCCTCCCTCAGGACGACGATCACTGGAGGACACACCTCCCCCTTTTCCAGAATCCTGGATCCGTCCCTGTAATCTATACCAGTTGTGCTAAACCAAACGTAATATGATATGCGTGGGCCTATGTACAGATGTATAATGCGTGTTATCTAAACTCCTGCTACGTGGCTAATATCAGGAGAGGCGCTACGGTATTATTAAGGAATTTTACACGGTCAATGTTTAATTTTATGCCGACTTTCAGACAGTACTAATGGCATTTTCCCTAAATATCGTCGTTTTCCCTTTTTTATTTGAAGTTTCATACACTGTATGTATTACAACAGAAGAGTGCATTGTTGGTATTAAATGGCGGCCCCATGTGAAAGAAAAAACCTTCGATTGGGGGTTCAGGCCCCCGATCTATTTCGCGTCCCCAAAAGAGGGTTTTCTCCTGGACTGACTAGGAACGCGGAGACGACACATACATCTTCAAAGGAGCTCATTGAGTCTGTATTACATCCGTAGAGAGGAGGGTGAAATGTTGTTATTTGTTAATGAGATTATTCAATAACATCAGATAATCTCAAATATCACTTCCAAAATTTGTGTTGCATTAAAAAATTATGAATCAATGTTTCATTTTTTCAAATAGGCCGCTAATAATTTTTGTTAGTTAAACAGGCTTATGTTGAGCAGTACTGTTCTTAACACAGAATGACACCACTTTCCAAAATAATGCAGAGTTCTGAGTTATGTTGAACTTACTGTCTATCACACAACAGTAGTGTTGTTTGGATTTGATGAGATGACAATTTGGCTACACACAAACTCATTGAGATCCTTTAATAACAAACTCGATCGGATCTCGGAAGCTGCGGGCCAACGTTTGTTGCTAACGAACCGACTGATTACTCGAGACTTGAACGTTACATAACAGAACAGTGTGTAACAGAAGATATGAACGTTACTAACGGAAGGAGAGACATAATAATTTGTAGAGCTGTTAACGGTAGCTTAAAAAAAAGTGGTGAATGAGGTGAATGTAATGTAGGAAATAGTTCTTAAAGAAGAATATCCCGTGAACACGAAACAAAATTTCCTCTATTATCACTATTTTGAAGAAAGCAAACCAAACGCCGTTATTATTGCAATAATAATCAATTGTGCCAATCACAGCAATTTGTGTTCGAAATTGAAGCTACTAATAAGAGTGAACAATATTCTTATAACCCTCTCTAAGGCTGTGAAAAAAATGCAGTTATAACCCACTCTTTCCATGATAATTATACCAGTGATATTTTATATTTGATACCTATTATGATGATGTTGCTGCCCGCAGCTAAAAACAAAAAAAGACGCTCATTGAATCGGGTGCTTTCAGAGGATATATTATATAGAATGAGTTTGCTTCGCTGGGTATATAATGTTATTTATGTTGCTAAAGTCTACTTGTGTTTATAAAAATGGCAAAAAAAAATCATTCACAAAATAAATTAGCATTATTATTGTTATTAGGGAAAAAGAGGTAAAAGAAAGAAGTAAAAATGAGGAAAGAGGGGAAAAGGTAAAATATCCTTACATCGCGCCCCCGGGTAAAAAAACATACGCGCCCGTTGAAACAATTATTATCGATATGCAAAGATGCAATTTATGGATTTTGAAAACGGAATGATTAGGAAGCTCATCAAATCGCATTCCGCTTTTTAATGTGAATGTCTTAGTTATGCAACAAGTTCAAAGTCAAATAAAATGTAATAACATTCATTGCTTTATTGATTTGTAATAGTCCCACTAATGTCCTTGAACATAGCATCCAAATGGCCAAAAAGAGGCAATATTACAACTTTGAAAACGAGGTGATTCGAAGGCTCGCCAATATTCCGCTTCCCAATACGACTATCTTAGGTACGTATGTAATGAGTTACCGTTAGTAGCCTATAGTCTCAGTGAAGACCTTGAGAATTTAAACAATCATCAGATCATAAATATAGGAAAGGACAATAAATGAATGAATTTGAAGAAAAAAAATGATTTAAAATCTCAACAACCGCTTTTCTGTGTATCAAAATAGCCGAAGTGTTTGTTCTATATTGGGTTGTCTCATGTTTGCATTAATTGGATTTCATTAGCATATAAAATTGGGATAGAATATAGTATATCTTGCATACAATTATTGTGCAATATTCTTGAAAATGATTACGGAAAAGTGACGGGTCCGGGGGGTGGCACAGGAGGTTTGTTCCCACTAGAATTTTCAAGTCAATGCCATTTTTGTACATACCATGTTGCGCCCCGCGACCCCGTAAATTAGTCCTGAAATGGTATTTATAAACCTCCAAAAAGTTCAATTATTATTTCCCAATTGGCCTAGCGCGAAATTGCTCTCTGCTAATTTTAATGATTTTTTGTCTATTATTGAGAATGAAAATGTTAAGAAACAACAACAGAATTTGACATCCCGTGAGGATGTATATCTTATTTCCAACTAAAATCCGCCCGGGGTCCCGCTCAGCCAATCAGAATGGAATATATGCCGATTAGAAGCTAAATCGTCATTCTGAAAGATACAGCCTAACCCGAGTCGATATGTTATCCAGAAAGAAAAAGATATCGCTGTTTGTTCAAACGAAAAGGTCGCTATTAAAGGATTTTGGTAAAATTTGGCATTGAACAAATCCAGTTGTTTTTTTTTGTTTTGTTCAAAATCCGCCACCGAATTTTCCGGGAATATTTCGTAATAAAAATTACATCATCAGGAAGCTAACAAATGTCACTTACAAATACTGCATACCAGTGCTGTATCCTACAGGGGTCTACCCCATGACATTTCCATTTCCATAAAAAAAATCCTGCGGGCGATACTCATTATGTTTCTCAACTGCCCCTAGAGTTTTCATCCAGGCCACGGCCCTGCACATGGGCGAAGATCCGTTTTCAAAAGCGCGCAAAGGACGATGGAAAATATCATAGGTCACGGGAGGTCATGAAGGGATACATAACGAAGAAACCAGCATACGCGGTTCACACAGTTGAGGCATTTCCTCTGCATGGTCTGTTGCTATATGATCGCTGTAGTGTTTACGCACACAAGCTGAGAACACGCCTCAGTACTTTCATTGATTCGAAGTGTAAACCGGTCTACAGAATTATATGTACGAATTTAGAAAGCGAATGTCTTTTAAAACCACGGTCCGCAAACTTTTAAACCGGCGGCCCACTAAAAATATCAGCAATCGACCACGACCCACCCGCCGATAGACGGTCGATTCAGTGAATCCGTTGTTGCAGAGGTAATGTAACAAACGAAACGAAACAAATGATTGCGATTCGCGCACACAGTTTTGAAACGGTTCATTAAGTTCAATCTGCGGCATATAGATGACATCACTTTGCAGAGCGAGCAAAAACATGAGGATGTCTTAGGCTTGCGCCGGTTTCAAACGGCACATTCGGCACAAGTAATGCGACATGGCAAGATTAAGATATCGACCAATGAAAACATTTTGCGCGCGAACAATTTCACTTGTGATGTCAGATATTTGGTTTATAAATAGTATTTTCGGCAAAAAGATTGCAGATGACATGACAAGACAAGAATGAATAAACACCACTGAGCGTGCGATTTATTTCGCCTAGCAATAATGTTTATGACGACTTGGCAAGACAGGTAATACAAACATAGGGATGCAATGTCCAATCTTTAGTTAATAGACGGCACATTCGGCACAAATGTCACCAGGTGACAGTGACATGACCAGACGAATTCGATAGACTGTTACGCATCCTTCGTTGCTGACTGACAGGAGTCTCAAAGCTCTAAAGTTTGGCGACCCACCTATAGCTGCTTGCGATTAGTCGTTCTATAAGATGTTCAAACTGACGATTGTTGGAAGAAGTCGGAGAGGCTCACTATGTACACATATCTCAATCGTTTTTGCCTGAACAGAATAAAAAAACTCGTTCAAGTGTGATTTGTTACAACGCGTCTGAAACCTATCAAACCTGATGATTATAATCTGTTAACCATTTATACCACGCCTGGGTTGCATGCGACACTACCTCTTCTCCTGGCAACGCCAAGCTCGAAACTGCGAATAGCGAATGATAATTTCTAGCAAAGGGATGCAGGGGCGCTGGGGCGTTACGCTACCGGAATCATGTGTCGCGAACAAAAGGGGCTGTCTTAAGCGCATCTGCCTCTGCCATTGTTGTGCAAATCCCCCTGCCTAATGACAGCCGTGGGTTATAGAGTTAAGAAAAGTAGGCCCTACAGAAATAGCATGCCAAACTTTTACGAGGCAATAAAATCCCGAAGAAAGAGACTAATTCTGCTTTGAAAATGGCTAGAAACTTCTTAACTCTGACCGTCTTGATATCATCACCTATTCATTCAATATTGTTTTCCAGAGTTGAACCCTAAGTTTTCAACACAGATCTAGGGAGCGTGGGGTCTAGTGCGGTCAAGTGCGGTCAAGTGGTGATAGTTCAAAACTTGTGATCCAGGGAATGAGGGTTTGAGCCCTGGTCGGACTGCCACTAAGTGTTTTGGGGCAAGGCACTTTATCCTGCTCGCTTCTCTCCACCCAGGAGGAAATGGGTACCTGCGAGTCGAGGATTACTGCTGTGTTGTGGAATGTCCCCCGGGGGCCACGATGAAGTGTGTCACGAGCGAAAAGCCTGGAATGTGCACTGTTGTGCGGATTTGACAAGTTTCCAATGACCAGGGTAATATTTGTAAAGCGCTTTGAGACCTTGCCGAAAGGCGCAACATGAAATGCCGAATATTATTTAGGCTTACAAGGTCGGATTAATCACTGACAAGTTAGGCAGTGAATTAAACAATCTCATACGAGAGCGCCCTCTGTCTTTGTATGAGAGATTAACCGTTAGGCACACGCCTGAATGCACTCACTTCTTCACCTGGTCACGCGAAGCTCATCACTGCGCGTTATGACCGCAAATTGCGAGCAGGAGGCTGCAGACTCGCTGGGGCGTGACGCTACCGGAATGTGGCGGACAAAAGGACCGAGCGTTTCAGCCATTGTCCCGCCAAGTCCCCCTGTGGAATTGGTGCCGTGCGCTAAAGGGTTAAAATGTATTACTTATATTCATGCATCAGTAATGGAAGGACGCCATCCGCCCGCAGAGATGTGTTGACCGTGAATGGACCGAGTATAACATGTATATATATATATAGGCTGAGTATAATGTAAATATAATAATAGAGCTACCTTTTTCTTCGGTGTTTGATGTTAAATGCAAGGAAGAAG
>JAODUJ010243081.1:0-10349 GCA_027564615.1 Psolus chitonoides
TTATACTTGCTTCTTTCGGGGTGTTCAGGAATGTGAGGTCAACAGTCATCTAGGGGTCATTTGTGGTCATATGGTTTAAGCTACTAGCTGGTTTTATTAGTTCTTACCAGCATGCTGGTTGGGGTATTGCGATAGCGTCTATCTATCTCTCACTCACACGCTCTATCTGTCCACAATTTTTCAAAATGTCCCCGTGCCCACATAGTATGTCGCATTTTGATGAAACTTGGACACAATGACAATTAGGTGATGGGTCATCAGTAGTGGTTAACGATTTGGGGTCAACGTTCATCAAGTGACCAGTTGTGGTCATTTTATGAAAACATTCAAAATGCTTCTTCTTCTACATATTTAATGGTACAGTGTTGGTGATAATTATATTTGGGTAGTGCATCCTGCGGTGTGTTTAAGAATTTGAGGTCAATTTGATGTCATCTAGTGGTCATTTGGAGTCAATTTCTGAAAATGGTCAAAATGCTTCTTCTCGTACAGTTTTTGATTACTTGCCAAACGACAAAGTAATCTATGCGTTCACGACTGCGTGTGTATGTCCGTCTGTCTTTCTGACAGAAAGCTTGTAACACCTCTATCTCAGCAGTGGCATAGTTGATTAATGTCATACTTGGAACATGGATTGCCCATGGTGAGTAGATGATCTCTATTGATTTTGGTGACAATCTCAATTATATTCATGAGTGAGCGGGGCTTAGAAGCAATTTATTATAATGTCCATATCTCAGCAACCGTATGTCCGATTTTGTTCAAACTTATTTAGGTGACATTGGTAGGTGGTGGGGGTACATGTGTGAACTAGTGCCGTATTGCGTCTCGTTAATACATCTCATTTATATTCATGAGTGGGCGGGGCTTAAAAGCAAGTTCTTGTAATGTTCGTTCGTATCTCGGCAACCGTATGTCCGATTTTGTTCAAACTTGTTTTGGTGGCATTAGAAGGAAGTGGGGTACATGTGTAGGTTAGTACCATATTGCATTCCATTACTATTCATGAGGGGCGGGGCTCGATGTATTCTTACTAAAAATTGCTCGTAACTACGTGATCTCGGCAGTGGTATGGTGGATTGATGTCATTCTTGCAAGGTACATAGATTGCCCATGGTGAGTAGATGATCACTATTGATTTCAGTGCCCATCTCATTAATATTCATGAGTGGGCGGGGCTTAGGAGCAATTTCCTAAAATGTCCACATCTCGGCAACCGCATGTCCGATTTTGTTCAAACTTGTTTTGGTGGCATTGGTAGGAGGTGGGGTACATGGATAGGTTAGTGATTGCCCATGGTGAATAGAAGATCTCTGTTGATTACGGTGCCCATTTCATTAATATTCATGAGTGGTCGGGGCTAAGAAGCAATTTCTTATGATGTCCATATCTCGGCAACCGTATGTCCGATTTTGTTCAAACTTGTTTTGGCTGTATTGGTAGGAGGTGGGGTACATGAGTTCATCAGTGCCATATTGCGTCGCGTTAACATTCAGGAGGGGCAGGACTAAATATAGTTTCGCTGAAAATTCATGGTAACCACGTGATATCAGAAGTGGCATAGTGGATTGATTTGCACATAGATTGCGCATGGTGAGTAGATGATCTCTATTGATTTCGGTGCCCATCTCATTAATATTCATGAGTGGGCGGGGCATAAAAGCAATTTCTTATAATGTTCATATATCGGCAATCGTATGTGTTCAAACTTGTTATGATGGCATTGGTAGGTTGGGTACATGTGTAGGTCAGTGCCGTATTACATCTCATTATTATTCATGAGGGGCGGAGCTGAATGTAATTTCTCTGAAAATTGCTCGTAACCACGTGCTCTCGGCAGTGACATGGTGGATTGTGTCATACTTGACACATAGATTGCCCATGGTGATTAGGTGATCCCTATTGATTTCGGTGCTCATCTCATTAATATTCATGAGTGGGCTAGCCGTATGTCCGAAATTGTTCAAACTTGGTTTGGTGGCATTGGTAGGAGGTGGGGTACATGGGTAGGTTAGTGCCGTATTGCGTCTCATTACTATTCATGAGGGTCGGGGCTAAATGTAATTTTGCAGAAAATTGGTGCATTGATGTCATACTTGGCACATAGGTTGCCCATTGTGAGTAGATGATCCCTATTGATTTTCATGAGCCGGGGAAGTAATTTTTTAAATGTGAATATCTTGGCAACCGTATGTCCAATTTTGTAGAACTTGTTTTGATGACATTGTTAGGAGGTGCGGTACATGTGGATAGGTAAATACCTCATTGCATCTCATTGCCATCTTCTGTATATTATTGAGTGGGCAGGGCTTGAGAAGTAATTCTAAAAATGTCATTATCAATTTGGCAACCGTACGTCTGATTTTTCAAACCTATACAATGGTGGCACTTGTGAGGGTGTGACATATTTTTAGCATGGAAGTCAATAGGTGGCAAACACAGTGAGTGGGTAGGGGTGAGAGTGGGGGGGGGGTAAATGAGTAGGGGTTGGAATATGAGAGGAAAATATAGCAAGGAATCACTACGCACATTTGTGTCTTGTTCTATTCAGTTTCAGTTGTTAGGTTTCCGGTTAGCCCCCCCTCCCCCCGGCAATTGTGTTTCCACATTCCAGAAGTTAGGTAACAACTGGTATGCCTCAGCACCCTGAATTATCCTGCTCGGAAAACGGGGCTAGCAGCGCAGTGACAAGCTCCGCATGAATTTGTAAAGATGTTTCTGGCTGAGGCAGCCATTTGTGAGCATTTTGCTCACACTCATAAGTAGAGCTAACTATCAGCTAGCTGGGATTCCGCTCCTCCATTATGACCGGATAGATGGGTCTAATCAACAGTGGTCCCTACCGCCCTCCAGTGGGTGCTGGGAACTTTCAGGGGGCGCTCCATATTCCACAGGCGATAGGGTGTCGCTAGCAATGATTTGGGGGCACTAGCGAGTTACGGGGTTGCTTGACATTAGACCGAAAATTTTGAAAAATGTGGGTCGCGTTTTTTTTTTAATTTCGAGAAATGCGATTAACAGTTGTTTTTGGTCGAATAAGTGCCTTGGAATTCATACATATTGAAACTACGCCTCAGTCAGCTAGTTAGGCCTATCGTCCATGACGTCATTGTGTATGAGCTCAACCTACATGTAGTCTTGCCCTACCTTGTAAATTTTGCAGCTAGGCTAATTTCTAGTTACGACCAGCAGTGGATCGATGTACGAATCACGGGAGCAAGTGCCCCGGGCCTCCTGTAGTTGGAGGCCTCTCATACTACATTATGCTAAAGATGCCATTTGCGTTTCGGGTCGCCCAGTGTTGAACTAAGGGAGGGTTTTATGCTTCAGAATACTAACAGTAACACAGGAATTGAGAGTAGACGTAGATTAGCCACCACAGGAGCCCATGATACCTATTGGGGCCCCCTAGGCACTAATATTTTTTTAGGGCGAAAGGGCAATAAAAAAACTAAATTGGCCCTACCAAGAGGGGTGATATGCGTATGTACCTCACTGAGATGGAGCCAGATGTTTAATCTCGCAGCGAGTCGCCAGGCCCACCCTTCACACTAAGGGTATTTGGGCCTGTGATACAGATTCCCTCACATGGACCTGTTCTGCTGAAACATTGTAGGTCGTGCAAAATAAAAAAGTAAAGTAACATAAACGTAAAACATTGTTCAGAAAGTATTCGGCTTCTATTATTTTTGCTCCATATCTACATAAATTCGGAATATCATATTGCCTGCTGGGTGTCCGACCACGACTGATAGGATAAGAAGGGAGTGGTTTATCCAATGGGGGAAGAAAATGGTATCCCCCCTACCGGCGACATTTTGCGAGAAAGAAATCAAAATCCTGCAGCAGTTTTCTTCAAAACTGCAAAGTGGCACTTAGTCTACTACACTTCCATCAATTTAAATAGAATATAAAACGACATAAAAAAGCTGAGAAAGGAAAATTCTTTAATGGCAACAACTTGAGTTTACATATACCAAACACTAGTATTTTTCATGACACGAGTGGTGTTTAAGTATTAGACTCTAATATAACCCTTTATCCAAGGAGGGAGATTTTTTAGGAGGCCGTGGTGGGACAATAGCATCTGGAGCGGAACACAGCTGGTGCTTTTTGTTCACATTCCAGCAGTTACATAATAGCTGTCATGCCTCAACGCTCCTGAAATCGGCTCGAACTTCGGGTTGGCAGCATAGTAACAATCCTGTTGTGAATGTGTAAATATGATAGAGGCCGACGTTTGCGAGCATTTTTCTCAAGTTTGGGGATGAAGAGTTAAAGGAGCATTCAGGCATCATAGGTTGTTCGAGAGTACTATCAATTGCTATTATACTTGAGAATAAGAAAGAGCTTGAACGATTCCCTACACAAAGAAGGCTTGAAAAGCACACTTATTAATAAAAATGTTTTTATGAGGTAAACTGAATCTAAATACTTTTGATCTGTATAAACCCCATCTCTACACGTACATATATCAATGTTATTATGCTTGGATTTCACATAAAACTGTGTCCAAATGAACTTTATTTGGATTTTTGCAGGCCTCAAAATCAACATCTGAAGGAGAAGACGGCGATTCTTCGACTAGGCCTAAGGACGATGAGGACCAAGTCCATTTCTCGACAAGTAACATAGCAGTTTGCTATAGTAATACCACTATCAGCTTTAAGGAGGCAACTACAGAATATGTTGAGAAGAATTTCCCTCAATGGCGGACCAGCACTTACAGAATTCCGCAGACACACTTATATAGAGAGGAAAAGGAAGATCATATACCCGAGGAAGACATCATTGAAGCCAAGAAATTGGAGGAGCCAAAAGAGAAAACAGGGGGTAAAAACAGGAAAAAACAAAAAGCTCTAACAAAAGAGAAAGGTGAACAAGGTGAGAGTGAAAAGGAAAAAATGCATATTGCTGACCAAAATGACGGTAGGTCTACAGATGAAGAAGTACCAGTTAAAATTGAACCGAAGGAGGTTGGAAGTGAAGGCGAAGAGGTAGTTGAAGAGCAAAACCAAAATGAAACCCAAGACCAACATGGCAGTAATACTGGAGGTGGAAAAGGGAATCGCAAGGCTTCTGACATTGATGTAGAACGTAGAGGCAGTGATGCTGTAGAGCAGGTATGTAGTGCGTTATACAAATGGGGCAATGAAGGTGATGGGCAGATAATGTTCATTTTTAAGGACTATGAATTCTCATATTACCTGGAAAATGTTGTTCCAACTGGTTGGAAAGCAGAGAGAAGCGGGGACCATGATATTTTCATTATTCACCTTACCTATGGTGTGTTGTCAATTCAAGTGAAAAACAGTGACACTAAAGACAAGCTGAAGTCGGCAAAGAAGCAATCAAGAAAGGATAAAAAAGTCTTTCTTGAGATGAATAGAGACCTAAAATTCATTAAATATATTCCATTCTATACTGGAATAGCAATGACAAAAATGTCTGCCGAAACAGCCAGTCTAAAGGAGGTCCCAATACTTACTGAATCTGATATCACTTTGGAAGGAATAAAAAAGTACTTGAAAGAAATAAAGTTTATTCGTGACACAGACCTGAGCAAAATTAATCCTGACCAATACAAAGAACTTGTTGGTCGTTATGTTGGCTTGGCATCATCAGTTCCATACAGAACACTTTCCGATGCTATCATCGAAACTAGTCGCAGGATAGTGGCTTGTTTACTAAGTGAAGAACAACGCAGAGTTCTAACCGAACTAGATAACAAATTTGTGATTCTTAATGGGGGGTATGGGACAGGTAAAACAATGTTGTTGATACAAAGGGCAGAAATGTTGTCAGAAATGTACCGTGGTGATATTGTATATATTGTAGTTTCGTCTGCACATTCAGACGTTTGCTTGAACGATGTCCAACAACATTGTAAGTACATTGCAGATCTGGAACCTCCTCTTCTACTCGATCATATTAAGAAATCTTTTTCAGGGGTCAAAAATGAAAATGTTAGAGTTTACTCTGAGTGTGAACTTTTAGGAAAGTATGATGTGTCCAATTCTTTAAACGAGGAGCCAGTTTTAAATTTTCTGTTGCGTTCATTGTCTAAATCAGCCAAGGGGAGCGGCAAGAGATTCCACATTTTGCTTGATGAAATTTCTGTAGAGATGATTGACGGCCTTGATAAAGGTATCTATCCAGGAATTGGTTATATTTGGATATCAAAATCGGCAGATTCTGAGGACCTAACAAAATCTGCAGAAAAGTACTTGCCTTTCAAAGTCCAGAATTTGAGCAAAGGTTATCGAATGACCCAGGAAACATTCGAGCTCACCAAAGAGTTGATGGAATATCATTCAGAAATTGATAAAGTTTCCAAATCTAGGTCGCGTGTTAATTTGAAAATTGGTTGTGGTAATGCAGTGAAAGGATGCAAACCACTATTATTTAAATTAGGAACATGTACAAAATCTGACTGCCTCACAGAACGAGTGACGGCAGTTTTGTTTAAAGTGTTCAACCATATTCGCCCCATAACGATCCCAGTGCATATCATGTCGTGTATAGGATTTTCAGGCCTAAATAGGGCTGTGAAGACAGCTTGCTCACAACTTCGGAAGTTGAATGAATTCCTAGATGTAACGGTTAAGGTTATTGACTATGAAGACTTCATTGGTTGTGAAGCAGAGTTATTAGTAGCCATTATTGACAGCGTTCCAGTTCGCTCACGCTTCCATCAGCCATTGGGTGGATTGTTATCAAGGGCCCTTGGACAATTAATTATTGTTAGAGCCTCACTATTTGAGCCAGGGCGGACTGTGCTTGACGAACTGGATAGAATACTTCTTGTATATTGTACAGCGATTGATTGTGATGATGACCAATGTATCAAATGTAGTAAATAATATAGGTTCCCCAATACATACAATCTATAGGGTTCATGGAGGTCAAAAGGAACTGGCAAATAAATGTTGATGCAGGAATCAATATAAGTTCCATGACCCACGCATACAGTTCTGTCAAATAATCGGGCCAAAAAATCTGCACTTTTCTTTCACCAATTACTCCTGAAATATAGTTGATGAAAGAGTAAAATTGATGTCGTGTTACTTTTCATGGATGATAAACAGGGCTTTTGTTAGTGTATCCAGGACCATTATCTTGTTTAATAATGTTATTATTCAGAGTGATAAATTTAGCTTATTCAATGTCATTTGTGATCTAAATGGACCTGTGCAGTGTACACTACTGCCACGGACTACATAGGCCTACTGATAATACATAGTATAGTTTATTTTTATTATTTGAATTGTTATACACTAGCAGGGCCGGATCCAGGATTCTGGAAAAGGGGGCGTGGCCTCCAGTGATCGTCGTCCTGGGGGAGGGATCCAAGGGGTTTGTGAAATTTGTGAATAATTAAGTACCCTCAGATGCAATCTGGTGCAACATTTAGCATCATTTGAAGTCAAATTTCTCGTACATTCACAAAAAATACATTGCTCTGCCAAAAATAGGGGGGGCGGGCGTAAGCCCCCTGCACCCCCTGGATCCGCCCCTGGAAAAACAGCTTAAGCCCCACCCTTTTGTTCGCCACATTCCAGCAGCGTCACGCCCCACCGCTTCTGTAGGCTCCTGCTGGAAATTTGTGACAGTAGCGCACAGTGACAAGCCCCGCGTTGGAAAAAATAAATGGAATGAAATTGTCATCACTCATCACCAATTTAGAGTTGCTCTAAATTCAATGAGTTTCTTTAAAAGGGCATACTGTGTCTGGTGGGTTTGCTCATAAAAACATTTTCAATCTCTTTCACATAAAAGTATCTTCATTATATTCACATATGATTTTCATTTACAGAGCTGAATTTTAACGGTCATCCGATCATGGCAGACGACTTAAATACATGGTGGACGACTAGAAGTAGTCAGGTAGGTTGTCCCACCGATGACCCCCCCAAAAAATTGAAAGAACAATTCTTCTGTAGGACCAAGGCGTCCTTTCCAGGCCCCATATGGTCCATTTTGTGTTCATTAAAAAGATGTTGTCTGCGTTATGTGTTTTTGGGTCAATTTGCATTGTTCGCTTCGAACAACCACATTTTCTTCCGGACAACCAAAACAGGCAGACAGGTTGTCCGAGAGACAACCTTAAAATGTTCTAAAAAATCAGGCCTGATTTATTCTCAAATTAATTTGTAGAAGTTTTT
The DNA here is from genome assembly GCA_027564615.1 of Psolus chitonoides. Classification (NCBI taxonomy): domain Eukaryota; kingdom Metazoa; phylum Echinodermata; class Holothuroidea; order Dendrochirotida; family Psolidae; genus Psolus; species Psolus chitonoides. Next base: position 8,166 of record JAODUJ010243081.1, read on the forward strand.
TTAGCACGAAAATAGTCCACTGCCATGTTCTTCGATGTAGTCATTAACGTTGCCTATTTATCCTTTTTTTTTAGGCCCACAAGAATCAATCAAATATCAGCACAAAACTATAATCGATATTACTGGTCTTAAACAGATTAAAAAAAACAAGTTAATTCCCATTCCAAATTCCATTCAGGACCATTCAAAAATGGTTTGAATGGTTTCATTTGCAAATGGTTTAGACTGGATTTTCGACAATTCCAGTTCCACAAAGAATCCATTTGGACCACTTGCTTCCCATTCAAGCTCCATTCAGCAATGCATAACCAAAACCATTCGGACTGAGAATTTCCATTCAGACCATTTGACACAATTCAAAATCCATTCAGCCTTTGCGAATGGTTGCTAATAGAATTTCACCCTGGGAAAGGGCAACAAGACACAAGAAGTCATCAATGCTGGTAAATTGAACTCTGGATGACCCCAGTCAGAGTAACACCTAATGATAGGTGCATTCAATATGGAATGTTCACTATACTATGGCAAATGTCACTGCAGAGAGTGCAGTCAATGTAACTCAAACTCACTGAATGAACCGTAAGTGATAACAGGGTTGCCAATTGCATTACGCATCTGCAAAAACTGGGATCCTTAGATTAATGTACAGCTTAGAAATGTGGCCTATACTGCTCTAGTGAATCATATATTCTTCAAAGAGCTGCATTTGAACCCATATTAGGGCTTATTCAGCTGTATATAGTCGTTTCCTGTCTGGTCAAAAAATGAGGAAATGTTTGGGTCGTCAGGCCCACAGCTGTGACCCCTAGATACTCAAATGATGATAAGCAACACTAATACTATCACCAATGATTCAGCAGTTCTTCTGAAAGATGAAATGATGGCAAAATGCATCACTACAAAGTTGGCCCTGTTCTGTCTCTCTACCCAAATGTCCCACTTTTTTGCAAAATGTGCTTTGTTTGTTTGTTTGAGCAGATTCTCCCTGACGGGAACTCGGCAGACCTCCAATTCAGGAGTATTTACGCCAAGCTGGCAGAGCCAGTCTCGTGCAAACGCACAATTTAACGTCTATGATTAAGGGATAGCATGTATGGAAGACGCGGTCAACACCACTAGACCACTAGCTCCTTAAAAAATAAATATCCAAACCAAAACAATCCTGTTTCACAACAGTTCTGTGATGTCTGCTCAAAGAAGCTTGCAAATGAATCCCCTGGTCAAAGTGCCCAACCTAAACTGGTTTTGTGCATCCAACATGCTGCTATTAAATAAAAGTCACCTTGGAGAATACATGGTAATAGCTACAAAATTAGCAATAATATTAAGTTTTTGACCAATTTATCACCCATTCTGAAGGAAACAGACAGAGTACTGCCTGCAGGTAGGACAAAGATGAAGTACTGCCTGCAGGTAGGACGAAGATGGAGTACTGCCTGCAGGTAGCCCGGAGATTCTGGCTGGCTCCTTGCACCCAAAGCATAACAAAATAACAGGACTGCTGTGATGGTGATGTGATTTCAACTGGCCGCAACATCAAATGTTCATGTCTACCATCTTCCACCCGGTTTGACATTTTTCCTGGCTTGAATGTAACCTTACCTTTTTACTGGTAGCCTGATTTCTGAAAGATATTTGAGTGAAAAATTGATAAAGTCTTGAAGCTTCTCTTCCCCCATGTGTTTGGCTATACTCTGCAAGATACAGAAAAACATATTTGAAAATAATCAATGCAGAAAATTGAAGAAGCTCAGTAGGTTAATAATAAGTTATTTACACCAAATTCATAATAAAAGGAAGTTGTCTGACATGCCTCTAATTCTTATACCCCCTCCCCATAGGCGTACGGGCCAGGGGATCAGGGGCGATAGCACTCCAAAAAAATTGGAGACCCCAAATTTGGGCAAGATATCATCCAAAATTTGGGCAATACTTCTGGGAATTTTGTCTTAAATAGTGTAGTTTATGAGAACTGTACAGTTCTGGAGGTAAATGTTTGCCCGAATATGTTTCCTGAATCTGTTTCCCAAATCTGATTTGCAGAAGAACACTTCCAATTTTTTGGCACCCTTAGCGTGCTTTGTTATATTCCCCTCTTGTTCTTTTTTGGGCAAGGTTTGAACATTTGGGCAATATCACTCTGCCCCCCCCAAATTAATATGGAAGGGTCCCATATGCCTATGC
>JAODUJ010243190.1:0-10348 GCA_027564615.1 Psolus chitonoides
ATATATATTGAGAAAACAGTAAGTGGACACATGTCCTGTTTTGGGTGGTGTCCAGCTAAGGTAGGATTTAGTGTTTAGGATTTAGATCAAGTAGTATATATACTATCTACAGATCAAGTGAACTTGCACTTATGGTGCGGTAAACCACAAGTTCATGTGAGAAGGCCCTCTGATGGTCATTCTCCAGAGCATACGTATGCTTATTTATCAAATTCATGGCTTGTTGCAGCATACATGGAAGCGCAATTCGATTTGACCCCAACCTCAATCTCGTCAGGAGGAAATTGTCTCCGGCGTGTTGATTTTGTTATAGAGGCTGCAATCACCGCATCTCCTAAAATGCTCACCGTCTCATTAGAACAACTAGGGACATTGCACTTTTTGAATGGAAGTGGATGCCAATAAACAAACTTTTACTTCAAATATAGGCTCAACACAATATTCTTTAGACAAGCATGACCTATTCTGGAGTACAGCCTATCGTACGATTAAAAATTAAACGTCTACAAAACAATAATTATACCAGGGTGAGGAAAGCTTTTTACACATTTATTTATCGGTCTATGGGCTTTTGTGGCTTGTAAGCAATACATGTGCTAGCCTATATATTCATTGACATTTACGCTTCTGCATCCACCCTGGAAACACTCAAAGAAATGCCGTGAGATGAAATTTGTCCGCATCTCTTATTGATAAAGAGCTCATAAAACAAACTTTCATAAACATTCTCTATACACAGAGCTTCATAGCCTTACGGAATTCATAGACAATTTAATAACATAGTGATGAAAAGTCTGCAAGTATAATTATTAATTTGATGGGCCATTCAAGACATTCCTCTAATCTGCTTCAGCAATTATCTTTCCTATTTCTTATACAAAATATTCAGGTATATATAGCCTATAGCAGAACAGCTGTTGTACTAAGCCTAGGCCACGTGAAAACTTCACTCGAAAAAGTTCAGGAAACCTTTCGGATTTTTTTAACCAAGAAAGCATGTCAAGAGTTTATTCTCTCTATACTCAGTGATTTCACTTTCAATTAGTCAACGACAAGTGGCTAAACAATCCACCCATGCCAAATTATTAGATCCGAGATTGTGGGAGTTCAATCTCTGGCCTCGTTTACACCAGACATTCCTTAAACAATAATTTGTTGGAAATCATATGGGAAAATCAAAGATCGAGGTAAACAGAACGTTGAGAAAACAGTAACTTGTAAATTATGGCCAAGTACTGCTGTCATGTTGTAAGAGAGGTAAGTGTTCTGACGAGTGGCGTACTAAGCGGGGAGGGGGGGGGGTCTGCCCCGGGTACCAGGCAGAGATGGTGCCAAAACATATGAGGGGTTGGCCCGCTCGGTATCAGGGTCGGACTGGCGTCTCGTTCCGCTGGCCCCGGCCCATTATCGAGGCGCCTTTTTATAAACTCGTTCAAATGTCAATTTCCCGTAGCGAATAAGCTAGTTCGGAATAAACACTATGGAACAATCACTCATGCCAGGGGTGTCATTGTTTTCGAATTTGTCATTCTCAATTATAGTTCAGACAGTTCAGTTCAGTATATATAACCCAAAGATTCCACATTTTCAAATCCTGACAATTTTTGCGCGCTTCGCGCGCAGTGATGTCCATCTTCGTTTGTATTGTCATGTAGTGTCACATTTGTGCTGAATATGTCGTTTCTATTTTACCCAAGGATGGAACATAAGAACCCAGGAATTTTGGCACGATTTGCGCACAGTGGTGTTTGTTCCTGGCGCCCTTCAATTAGACAGTGGACCGGTAGAAATCCGCCTCCCAGTCAGACCCTGCATTATGGATGGGGAGAGGGGGAGGGGGATAGCCATTTGGAAAATGGCCCCCGGTTCTCATTATTGCTAATCCTTTGTCCAAAAATTACAGGGAAATATTTGTTATTTTGGCCAAAAGATAGCACCATTTTGTATCTAAGCCACCTTACTTAAACCAACCAATCTCAAAGGTGCGACACCCCCTTCCCTTGGACCCCTGCAAGGGGTGTCAAAGAAAAGATCCGCCCGGGTGCAATTTATCCTATTTACGTTCCTGTTTGGGCTCTCTGGGTTGTTGATTAATCCAGTTTTGTAAATAGGTTCCGCTTGGAGGCCTGTTTCTCCCTACCACAGAACGAATTTCACATCACAGGATGAGTAACTGTGTATTGTTCAAAGTACCATACATAACATAAATTAGGTAGATGGCTAGTAGGCCTTACTGTAAATTTGTGGCTGATTTAAGGTGAGAGAATGGACATTTACATATCTTTGTAAAATTTCTACTTTTTACTGTACTCGATTCATTGCGATAGTGTACCAGAACAATGTCTTGCCGTGTTGTGTCTTATCTTACTGCCATGAAAATATCCAAATAATTGTGCTGAAGCGTAGCGTACGTATCATGCACGCATCATGTGACTAAAATAATGGATTTTGAAATGCTTATGTGCTTAATGAAAGACCGGGCAGTGTCCAACTTGGCAACGCGTATTTACATGAACGTTCTGGAAAAAGTATAAAAAGAGCACAAATAAAAGCATACAAGACAGACATAATATATTTCAAGATAATATGGCGGGACAGTAATATTATTACTTTTAATACTAATATTAATACAGGTGCAGATTCCCACCAGTCCCAAGTCCGCTTGTTCATGTGGTGACTAAATGTTATCCGTTGGCGAATGGACTAGGCTATGCAATTTGACATGATCGGTGTTCCTTGTAACAGTAAACATTCTCTTCTTCAGCCGAAATTTGCCCCAAGATTATTTTGGTTTGCAGAATTGTAGTGAAATCACTGAAATCAGCCGCAATATCTACATAACTTTATTTTATGAGTGTGCTACACTAAAGACAAGCTTCTTCAAGGTTTTCATAGAACCGGATAAATTAAGGTGGGTCACTTACTTACGGTACCTGTTAGCTCCATTAACTTTTATTCAACCAACATTATCGTTCTGTTTAGTCATCAACTACAGTCATATGCAGTTACGTTAGTACCAGTTCTACGACAGGATATTCACAGTGACTATACATGCTTCGCTCTTCACAGTTCTGACATGGGAAATTTACATGAGTGCTCACCGTCTTTTCACACCATCATATAGTAGTATGAATATCAGTCACTGGACGTAATCGATATTCGCCTGTCACCGTTTACCAGTCATGTGATGCCGTGATGCCAGTCAGAGGTGTGACGTCTTGTTTAGTCAGTTCTGGCGCGGGTGGTGAGTGGGGGCGCTATTGCTTTTGACGTCTTTTTTCACAGCGGCTTATACCGTCAGTAATCATCATTTCAACAGCGCAGCTCATTTCGTGATCTACATTCCAGGCGTCAAACTTACTATGATCTCTAACCAGTGATTTGCACACCAATCAACCCACATGTTCCCAACAGAACAATTAGTTACGTGCTTCATCGCTGCGATTTGTCGAGCTGTCACACCACCGCGACCCACAGACAACTCAAGATCGATCCCTTGAAGCGCCATTATAAACTTATTCACCCGATGACGTCTTACCACATCAAGTAACTCCATTGATTTTGGCACTTGTCACAGAACCAACCATAGTAGGCCTAAGTTGTTATTATCGGGCCTATGCATAACTAACACATTACTTATGCAAATTCCTTCTTATCTCTGCAAAATCCTCACGTCACAGCTGGAGAGAAGATCAGGGTATATGCCGAGGTAACGGATTGAGCACGAACTTAATTAGAGTGGGAGTAGTGGCCACATCTCGCCTCTCTGAATACACACTCTGTTGTCCAATTCTGAGCAGCAAGTTATTAGGTTAAATTTAAAAATGTAGGCTATATTTTAAATATCACATTTGAAGTTCCTGCTTGCAGGAGGATCAAAATATACATTACATACATACATACAAATATGGTATTATTAAATGCTATTTGTCAATTGGCAGTCTTCGTTTAGGATAACGTATAATATAATGTAAACAAAAAGTCTGTTTTACCCTCTTTCCAGTCTCCATGACGACGACGACGGTGACAACGACGAAGTCGATGAAGATGTCTCCTGACACATTGTCCTTTGCCTTTTTCATCTTCACAGTTATAATACCCCCTCTAGAAATAGTCTTCGTGTTCCCATCTGTAGAACTAATTTTAACCAAATAAAATAACATCCTACAGTTTTACCCTCTAGAATATTGGACATAATCGATATTAGTAATGAAGGTAGGCTACTTCTTAAATAGTGCAGCAAAATAGTTCAACAAATTTCTCTGCACGTATTCTGTCCTAGTATGTTTTTTCTCATCTTGCTATGGAGGACCCGTAACCTCGAAACAGTGTGCTACTTTCTGTGCCCTTTATCCATTTTTATGTTTTCTCTCGTAATTGTTTATCGTTGCAATAATTTCAATTATTTATTGTGAATGTGATGGACGTGATGTAGCCATGACTTGAAGTGTTCGGAAGTGACTCTTTGCCACCATTTGGTGCGTCACTGTTTGCAATGGTGGATGTATTATACGTAGGTCGTAGGGTAACACCGCTAGTAGGGGACGTAGTGGCCTGACGGTAGTGTTTGAGACTCTCGATCGAATAGTTGTGAGTTCAGGCCCTGCTTGTGGTGCTACGGTTCGTCCTTGAGCAAGACACTTCACTCCGCGTGCTAAGATCCACCCAGCTTAAAATGGGTCTAGCTCCGGCTAGGGTTTATCCAGCGATGGACTGACGTCCCGTCTAGGAGGAGTTTCCTACTCTCGTCAGCTTTACGTCAGGAAACCATATATAAGCGCCGTGTGTGGATGCTCAGTAAGTAACCAAATTAACTATCACATGTATGGATGGCGTAATCTTCCAAAACATTAATAAGAAAGTAGAATAGGACTACATGAACGGGAATACAAGTTAAGTGCCAGTATATCAGTTCCTGCTCTTGCAGATAATTTGTTGTTGCGTTTTCCGCATTTATTCTCAGTGAGCATCAGTGGCTTCGTATCTTGCACCTTTTGCGGAGTTATGTTTCCCCTGATCACCACCATTGGTCCTACTCTTGCCTCTTTTATGCACTATGTTGATGTGAAGATATATATATATTATTGTGTAGGTAACACGCAATCTATGCATTTCACTATACATTTGATTGCTTCGCTTTAGTCTTATATAAGAAATACATAAAAAGTGTTAAAATACACAATAATGACGTTGTTCATCCCAATAAACACACTTGTGTGTAATTGTACCTATTCATTCTTCGGCCAGTGGCGTATCCAGGGAGTGGCACAAGGAGCTTTAACCTCTAGCATTTTCAATTCAGTGGAATTTGTTGTAGCCTATCCATCATGTAGAAACGTGGGAAATCATAGATCGACAACAAAAAAAGAAAAAACAGATCTGTCTCATAAAACAGGTATCTAGCAGGGGCAAAAAAGGTTGAAGAACACTAGGCTCACCTAAATTGTACCTATAATGCCTACTACCGAGTTAATTCCAGAGGCCTTCAGTGTTGGGAGTATATAGCGTGAAGTGGCATAACATCATAATGGAGTTATAGGGGGAAATTGATCAGACGTTTGTTTCGTATCCCGGGAAAGTAGGCTCTAAAATGGCTAGGCTTAGGTTGTTGAATAAACTATTTTTCCGAATTTATTTTTATGGTTAGCCTAAGGCCCTCAGAGCACAACAAGAGAATTAGTTATTCATCTTGGCAAGATAAATATGTATTTTTGAAATGCCATAGTCAAAACATTACACAACTTGAACAGAAGCTTAGCTTACTGCAGATTTCTGGTTGATTTGCGGTGAGAGAAAGTAGTCTTTGAAAATATTTTTTGAATAAATATTTTTAGGACAAAATTGTTGCGATAACGTACCTTAACGTTACCTATATTTCTGCCATAAGAAATTGTCCAATCAATGGATGTGCCGGGCGTATAATGTGCGTATCGCGTAACTGAAAAAGGAATCATGGCAAGCCACAATATATTGTGTGTCTGGAGAACGGAAGAACGTCATAGCCTATATTGTGATGAAAAAGGCCGAACAATATTTTTTATCAGTAATGTACGATTTCAGGAGTGGTAGGATCAGGCTCGAATTTCTCGACTGACATCGCATGCACAATTTGCCGTATATACACATAGACCTACATACGGACATACAGACAGACAGTTGAGCGTCAGAATCCTTTTAACCTAACTGTGGTTGGGAGACGCTTGACGTTGAAAGACAAGATATGTTATTATATAAGCGTTTGTGAACTGTATGTTGCTATCTTTAGGACTGAAACCAGTGTTGATTATGCTATCGAAGTCTTGCACGCACCTTTTCCTAAGACCTAGTATTGCTTTCATGCTCCAAGGGACCCACTTATCATACGCTGAAACACCCCGGCACTTAATTGTCTCTACTTCGTTTCACTAACGCTGATCACCAACACCCCGGCACTTAATTGCCTCTGCTTCGTTTTACCAACGCCCAGTTCTTGCGGCTGCTAGTCAGATGCTCTAACTATTATGTCACGTACAAGAGCGCGCAAGAAATATTAGTTGTTTATAGAAAAAAAAACGGCTTACCGAGATGGAAGTAGAGATATATAGTCAAGTTTAAGTTATAAAGCAGCAGCGGTACTCTAATCTTAAGCAAGACATTGCTGTTGAAGGCAGACTTTCCAACCATTTTTTTTTGTGAGTGACCGTCGTGAGGGTACCCCTTCAGCCTCAGGCGGATTGGATATACTGCTGCTCCGGTTGCATACTTAAATCTAAGATTATGGTACACGATCACACTTTCGAAGATTATCGTGGGGGAGAGCTGCAAAGGGAAGACACCCCTCTCCTTTGATATTTTTGTTAACAATTGATAGTGCATGAATTCGAAATTGTGCAATATTTTGCAATTGTTCAAGTAGATTGTCCTGAAGGACCACGGGAATGCTTGTGTCCCATGCCAAATGCGGGTGTATTGGTGTGTCTGTGAAGAGCAACATATTTCAAATTACCTAGACGCATCTTTGTTCACCCCTTCGTTTTGCTATACTGATTCCCGTCGGTGTTACATAGTAGGCGATCATTCTACAACTATATCAAATAATTTGTCAACGATTCTGGTAGTCGGATGAACACAAATAAGCTAATGTGAAATCACATTTTGTATAGGATATTGTGTTGATGACAGTGTATATTTAAATGTCCATTTCTAAGTAATCCCAAACCCCTATTCTCTCCGGCTTTCTCTCCAAGTTTCTTGATTTGTGGACTTCTCCCAACTGACATAAGTGGAGCGGTCATGCCGATCCTCGGCTCCCCCTTTGGGCTTGTCGCTGATTTTGACCCATCGTATGATAATATGTAGTGGGAACAACTTTATAAAATATCTAACTTTTTGTGAGTGGATAGTATTGTATGTGGCTTGGCGTCAAATAGTATCATTTCATGGCGATAATACGAATGCCACATCATTAAAATGTATTAGAAGCGAGATTACGGAAATCTCGGCGTGATTCTCGCTTTTTAGGTAAATTCTCGCTTTCTGTAGTTTGCGCTGAAGAACGTCCCAATTATCATTGGGAAGTTCCAGAATACCCACCGCAGTCGTCGATATTGTATTACTCATTATTATTAGTCATTACAATGGTCATACTTAACTCTAGATTTCTAATGTGAAAAATCCGGAAATTTACGCAATAAATATCGCGTTGAAAAGTAGTCCTCTGCGTGCGTATTTCTTACTTGTGACTGTGAATGTTGAGTGTTGACCTAAAATTGAAGGATTTTATAAACACGCATAATCCTCGGAAACGGCAATTTTGAATCTCCGGCAATCTCGCTTTTTATCAAGGGCAATTGCGCCTTTTCCCTACCTATATTCAACAGCCCATTTCTTACATTTTTATTTTTGATCAATTTTGGAGGAGCTCCTTTAATGTTTTTTAAAGCTTTCAAATTCAAAACCTTTGGGCAATAAGAATGAATTTGCATTTTTATTAAAAAAAATGCAGATTTCGACAACTTGAGGACGATTCATAGAAGTATGTCGATATGTCTAGATTTATTGCTAAATATCCGGTTTAGAGTTACTCGGAAGATATTAATTTATTCCAATGTGTGTGTTTATGTCTCAATATTGTACTATTATAAATGTACGTCAACTATTAAAATGAAATTAATACCCTTAGAGGTTTCGATCCCAGTCCACCCCTGCTTAGAAAAAGAAGAAAAAGTTTTTTTTCTGTGACAAGTAGGTCTATCTTGTTTTTCCGTCAGGGCATTGGTTATTCTTATAGACGCTCACCCGACATAGTTAGTTCGGGTGTGAAAGGTGAGAAAAAACATACACTAGTTATTAGTGCAATATTGATCTAAGTTTTAAAGTGTAGTAAAGTACTTTCTTGCACGAAATAAAAACCCAACTTTGTGAAGGCGTTGGAGGCAATAGCCTAATGTGAGAGTTTCAAGACAAATTACTAGAACTTTCCATACCAAGACTATTAAAAGAGGCAGCTTGGGGGAGAATTTGATCAGCCATCGAGAGAATAGGCACATTGGAATCCCGGCGACAAGAAATAGGCAAATTATGAGTCTTGGATTGGTTAAACGTTACCAGGTTATCAAAATCCCAGTCTCGGATGGAATCCAAACAGCGTTCAATTATACCTGCTATAGTGCTATTATTACCCATATTCAACAGCCCATTTCTTACATTTTCATTGCTGGTCCCGAAGGGAACAAGCCTATAGCCTATAGTCCTCTTGTACGTCACTCACTCACTCCATCCGCTACGCCGTTTTAAATAACGTGACGGTCAATGTTGCCACTCCTTATTGGTTGGTCGAAATTGTGTGTAATCAGTAGTGGTAAATTTGACTATGTGAATTACCTTGGAGTGATCACACTGGCAGTAATAGCAGTTCATTCAATGGAAACGATGAATATAGAGAGGGCTGGGTCATCATCAGATTATCGAGGTGAATACCCAATCCTCCCGCATCGGAATGCCGGGTGATCATCTGAGGCAGCTACTAGCTAGTTTACAATGACAACAATGGAATCAATCAAGTTAAACGTTCTTTGTTTATGAATAGGTTAGGGAACAATACAAGATAAGATGGAATAGATTAGGGAACAAATGCAGGTAAATACCTGCGGGGGTGACTGCTGGTAGTCAGCTTGTAGCTGCCTCGGGTGATCATCTAGGTGATGCTATTGGCTGATATTTTGGTATGCGTTTTACAAAAGAAATGCCTTTGATCAATAAATTTGTATTAACATTATTTCCTTCTTTGCAATCTGTTCTGGTTATCAAATTTGTTCACTGACAACAAATGGGATATATGTTTCCATGATAGTGTGTGCATGTGTGTGTGTGCATAGGGTGTCTATATAAAGTCTATAAATTTGACATGGTCAGTTTCCATGAAAGGCATTGATTTGGTTCAGACACTTAGGACGAACCTATACGAGACCTGGCAAGGAGAGAGGCAGCTTGTTAGATTATGAGATGTCTTGGTGGTTTCTTTATGACATTTTATTCCTCGAGCTGGAGAAGTAAAGAGACCAGCATCTCAACCGTGATGACTTAAACTGGTCATTAATGACGGGAGAGCGGTGGTACTGCCCCCAGGCCAAGTGTAAGCACTTCTACCGCCAACATTTTCCCTACTCCAACCTTTTAAGGCTGAGCACCCAGCAAGGCGGCAGTAGGTACCAATGTTTGGGTCTCTGGCTAATTGACTCAGCCTGGGAATCGAACCCGGACCTCATGGCTTACAAGGCAGATGCTCTAACCAATATGCCACGCAGTCGGTCTAACTGTTCTCAATATAAAATTTGTATGGATTTCACACAGCCATTGGGCTAATTCAAACACGGCTGTCCCATTGTGCTTTGAAGCTAATTCTCTGTTATGGTATGGTTATTGGAGGTAAAAAGGAGGTTCTACATGAAAGACAAGAAAGCCAGAAAGGCTTAGTGATCCCTTTCTTGTAAAATAGCTAAAAAGTTATATAAAGTCACTGGAAACACTATATCACACACACTACTCATTATGGGGGCATACACACCAAGTATGAACTTGATCTGACCAGTTATGGTCGACTTAGTGTGTTTACAAGATTTTAAGTGTTTGAGCTCTGTTGACCACTGATGACCTCTGACCTCTCCCCCAAAATAGTAGTGATAATGTACTCATGATGACCTTTGACCTAAAAACCCTGAACACCCCATATCAATGGTCAATGATAATACTGACCAACTATCATGATCATCCAATCTATACTGTAGGAAAACAAGCAGCTTGACCGTTCAAACAAAATGGTCAAAATTGACCCCTAGATGACCTTTGACCTCAAATTCCTGAACACCCC
>JAODUJ010243301.1:0-10348 GCA_027564615.1 Psolus chitonoides
ATTCATTGCATGACTGCGTTATCCTGTGGTGATAATTGCAGTGAGTTATAAACATTTCAGTTCCTCCATATACTTTCGAGTACAGTCTCTTGGCTCAGCAAAGTGTAAACATTATGCACTTGTTATTGTCTTCACGTGCACAAGTTTTACCTTAAATACTATCGATTGTTGGCGAGAGGAAAATTGATCTGCGTTTAAGGCGGCAATTCACTGACGAACGGTACAAAATACAGTTTGATTTTCTGTAAACAGGAGGCCCAATTGGTGTGTAGATGATTCGATGCTTTCTGTATGAATTAGATTTTTGTTCTTTGTTATTTAGATAATTAGGGGTTGATCAACGGTCTGGAGTGCATTATCAACAGGATAATCCACGATCAGGGGATAATGCAAGTGATGCACGAGGGCGCATAACATGTGCTGTATAACTTGATAATAATTTATATCTTTTAGAATATAGAATGGGTATAATCTTAAGTCACTGAAATACATGACTGTAATCAAAATGATTTGATAAGGTATTGCCCAGAAGCCTAAAACACTATGATGTCCTGCGGGCAGTGTGTGTATGAGAAGGATCCATCAAAGCTTTATGAAGATTCTACAGTCCATATCTGTGTATATACTGAAAGTAATTCAAATCTTGTAAAATATGAGATGCTATAATCAATATAAGTTTTAAAAAAATGACTGTACCTGAAATTAAAATGGTTTGATAAGGTATTGTCCGGAAGCTCAAAATATTTTGATTTATTGCGGGCAGCGTATGTATGAGAAGAATCCATCAAAGCTTTATTAAGTTTATACAGTCCATGTCTGTTGTATATACTAAAAATAATTTTCATCTTGTAGATGTAGAATATGAGATTGCTATAATCAATGTAAGTCACTAAATCATGACTGTAATTATAATGGTTTGATAATGTATTACTCAAAAGCTTAAAAATCAGTTTTGTTAAAACACTTCATTCCTTGTGTGCAGCATACATGAATTCATCACAGCTGTGATAGGATTCTTCTGTCCCTGTTTTGTATAATTAATCTTAGAATAATTTACTTCTTGTAGAAGATAAAATGGCACAGAAAACATTTCTTTAGATATATTGAGCTGATAAAATAGTCTTCAAAAACTGAATTATTCAGTTTGGAACATTCTAATAATTGCATTTCCTCCTCAGCTAGGTCCAAACCTGAGACAGGTAATTGCACTCTCAAGTTTGACCAAACGTTTGTTTGCACTGGCCCTATGATACTACACTAATACAACGCAATCACATGTCCCTCTCTCCAACCCCTCAGATTGCACTGATTTGGACCACTGTCTATAGGGACAATTTTCCTCGTGTTGTGGTGTATTTAGTCTTTGAAACTTAACAGGGACATTTGAAAGAAAGCTTGATCTGCTTGGAACCAAATGCTTTGTCCAACAATACTGAACCAACTGATGCAACTTAATACATTTATACCTTTACTACTTGTCCACTACATGATTTCAATTACAAATAAAGCAATTGATGCAGTGATTCTGAGAGATGTGATATCAAATGCAAGAATTTTATATGACTTGCCACAAACAGAAAAGGTGAGCTCTTCCTCAAACCTGGCTCGAGCTCTCTCAGTGCGGCCCCTGAACTGATTTACGTCTTAAAAAACCCATATATATATATGATGATTTGATTGATGTTTTTGGAATGTGGCCCTCGACCTCGGCCCTGCCTGTATATTTGGCCCTGACCCTTTAAAAGTTTGAGAATCACCGATTTAGAGTGATTATTCCTAGCAAATGTATCAGATTAGGTATATTTTAATATTTAGGTAAGGAAAGAAGAAACATAAAAGTGACTTCGAAATTTGTAGTTCGAAATCATAAATTATCAAAATACTGTCAAAATTAATTTATACCTATTCACTTTAAATAATGGCCTATTCATTTTTTTCAAATATTGACCTGAGTTTGTCTCGATGAGAAAATTTTAAAGAGAAATCTGTTCTGAACTTTGTTGAGAATAACAATTGTGTGCAATTTCCTAAACTTCAAAGGAAGTAACTTCATAAAGGATATTACTTTAAAATGAAGCTGATCACATACCGTACTGAAAGATAAAATGGTGGTAAAAAGGTGTATTTCTATCACCAAATTATATTTGTTATGAACACACTGACCTGATTTAATCAACATTACTTTTGAATCAGCAGCTAGTAGATTTAAATTAGCTAATTATATACCTATATATAATTACATACCTATCAATACTTGACTATAATTATATTTATTTAAATGACCATAATTACTTACCTGCTCTCTGATGATTTTTGTAATCCTGTTTATTGTATCAGATTAGGGTGGAACGAATCCCAGTCACGTTAATTCCGTCCTGCCTCTACATAATTTTCTCTCCTTGAATGACTTCACAGGTCTTTATTACAGCGACACATCAGCTAGCATTCCACTCAATTCAGTTGCAATAATGTCCCCTCTGAAACTCATAAACTGTGTCTCATTGAAGCAATCGCTCTCCCCCAAAAGGATTGATTGATTTCTTCTCTCGAATTCAGTAAATCTCCTGAGCCCCTTGTGAAGGTAAGTTGGTAATACCAGAATCTCGATCGAGCTTAATTCTCTCTCTAATTGCACAAACGTGATGCAGGCTGTGATACTATGCCCATTTGAGTATTCTCAGATCTTAAAAAAATATTCAAGTTCAACTTCCTACATAGCCTCCTGTTATTGTTTATTTGTGCATAGATCAATTTTGCCAACTCCTAATTTATACACTAAACAATGTACCGAAGAGAGAGGTTTGCAAGTAAGTAAGATGATTACGGAGGACTGATATCCTGATCTCTGTTTAGTAATACTATGTAGTATCTTCTGTCGCTGCACGGGGAAATTTCCCCCGGTCATTACATATCGGTATGTATGTTACGACTATTATAAAGCAAACAAACTATATACACATTGACTGCTGATTGGCCCACTCAAAGCAATGTTATTCTTACGATTGGTGGTATATATTCTATTCGTATGTCGCTAAAAGTCCTACTTTTTATGAGAGCATTTGATTGGCTGATGAGAAGTAATTAGCCCAGAGTTCAGGAGGAGGATTGTTGGGAGGGAGCGTGGGATGTGGGAAGTGTGTATACAGTGGCAAGAGGGGGTAGTTCCTATAAAGATTGATACTTTATTCTGGTGTAGGTACAGTATGGATTGAAAATTCAATAAATAAAAACTAAGAAGGTACATAGGCCTACAAGAATTAAGGTGGATGTAGGAGGCCATGGTTGTATGCAATTCTCCGGACGAGGAATTGTTGTGAGAAGGATATGGGGAGTTTTTTATTCGAATCAGTGCCAAGACGGGGTAGTTCCTAGACAGATTTATGCTTATCAATTTATTGATTCAAACCAAAACTGTGAATTATCCCATAGGGACCGGGGTGGATAATGGAAGTTTTATGGTTGTACGCAATTTCTAGGATTTTGGCCGGTACACGGGTTTTAAATCCACGAATAAACACCGACTGACGGAGAATTCAAAATAACTGGTGTGTTGTGTGAAAAATGCTATGCAAACAATTCCCCACGCGTTTTGTAATATCATCATGGACAGTGTATTGGGTTAGGAGAATTGCTGTCTGATCATCAAAATATGAGAAAATACTGATTTTTTTTAATGGTATAATAATGACCAGATGGCCTTTGTTTTCGAATTGAGACCGGTTTGATTCCGGTTTGATGTTGGTTTCGCCTCAGTCTGCTCGAACCTTCCATTGTGACATCATCCTGGTCTTAGTGATTTGAAACAAAGGCCCACACATTTGGTCATCATTACCTGATTGGTCAATGTGTCATAAATATTGAGCGAGTACTGTAGATTTCTGGCAGATTGAGAGGAAAGGGTCTTTTGTTCGTATCACTATGTACCGTTGATTCTCTGAATTGCTGCAGTGGAATGAACATCTTTATCATGTTGACCAATCGATGATGCTCATGAATGTCATGTGATCTATGGTTATAGGGCAGGGGTGGCCAACCTGAGGCCTATATACCAGATGCATCCCGCAGCAATGTTTTATATGGCCCACGAAGCCCTGTCACCAACGGAGGGTCTAGGGCCATGCCCCCCCCAGCCCCTCTTCCTCAAGTATTGCCACTATCGTAGCCAGGTTGGGATCAGGAGGTGGGGGAAGCAGTCACCACTGACTTTGGTAAATAATGGGTTTTGTAGCAATTGTCGATCCATTCGCGGTTTGTAGGCAAATTTGTATGCTTGTCGGTACATTTTGCCCTCTTCTGCCTCCCACTTTCAACAACCAAGCTATGCTTACATTGTCTAACATCGTGTGGACTACCTAATTGATCTAATTATCTTCTCACCTATCATCTTCTTGGCCGCAGGCATTTCTACAAGATATGGGTTACATATCGAGGAACTCTCTCATGACATCAATCAGTTTTCAACAGGGATGACCAACTTTCAGAAGTTTTATGGACTGGATGTCACAGGTAGTTATACCATTAATTGCTGATCATTTTATAAAATCTAACCAATGGTGTTAATCCACTGGGAAAACTAGGTTAGTAATTTGAGCAAAACAAAAGGTCCCTAATTTACGTCAATTATTCTGAAAGAATCCTCTGCATCAGTGTTGAGTGAGGGAGATAATTGCTGGTGTAAATTCTGTGAATCTATTATTTTTGTACTCACTTAATGTGTTAAAATTATTTCTGCTATTGAATAGGCTTTTATATATATATATATATATGGAAAAGGTTTGAAATGTACTGTGACAATTATAAAGAAGCCTACTGAATTCATAACAATTAGTGAGAAAGAAGCTTCTGCATCAGTGTTGAGTGATGGAGATAATTGCTGGTGTAAGTTCTGTGAAATAGTTATTTTTATACTCACTTGATGTGGTAAAATTAGTTCCGCTATTGAATGAGTTTTTATGGAAAGGTTTGCAAATATAGGCCTACTGTGACAGTTATAGAGGAGCTTACTGAATTATAACAATTACTGTGAAAAAAGCCTCACCTAATGTGCTCACTTAACGTGTTACAGTTAGTTCTGCTATTGAATAGGCTTTTAGGCGATGAACACACTTGTGCGATACGATACGACATGACATTTTCGTCGGATGTTATTGTTGTGCTCACCAATGAGTAAAAATTAGTTCCGCTATTGAATAAACCTTTACAGGGAATGAGTTTGCAAATGTACTGTGACAATTAAAGGAGCCCACATGAGTTTATAGTAGTGAAAGAATCACCGAGAAGATTTTAAAGGAACTTCAGTGAGTTTTCGGTTAGGAGAATTCCATTCCTTCAAAACGATAAAATTAGGCTGTATGCTAACCTTAGTAACCTTAGCCTCACTTATATATAAAATCTGGGTTTGAGACATTTATTTATTCTGGGGGGCACACAAGGGAGATTTTTAGAATTCCTTCCTCTAATTAGTTATTGTAAAATGCTTTCACAAAAGTTGAATAGTAATAGTTTATGTATATGGCGCTATATACAACTCCAAAAAGAGCAACGATCCAAAGTGCTTTACAATGAGAAAAAAAATACATCAATGCTTTTCAAAAAAGATACCACTTCAAATTGTTCTCGAAAGATGTCGTGGTAGTAGATTCGCGTATGTGTTGAGAAAGAGCATTCCACTCACATGCTCAAACTTGGCAAACGTGCGATCGCCATAAGTGTGGAGACACGTAGAAGGAACACCAAGCATGTTCTTACTCAAACTTCTCAATAATCTACCTGGATGGCATGGCAGAAGGAGTTCATGATATAAGATGGTAATCTGGTAGTTGAACTGATGGAATTCCACAGAACAGAGAGTTACAGTAATCCAGTTTCTATAGTGACAAATGCATGCATCAATTGTTCCCATAATTGTCTAGTGAGGTACGGGCAAATTTTACCAATGTTTACGTAGATGAAATTGTGCTGTTTTACATTTGGCATTAACATAGTTTTCCATGCTAAGGATGGAATCAAACAGCACTCCCAAGGTTGGTTACCTTGTCAATTACAAACATCAGAATGTAGTCATTACCAATCTCAATTGATCTGATGTTATGTTTCTCCACGTAAATTGCACTATTGTTGAAGAAATCAGCCTAAAACTGTTGGGCTTGTTGCCAAACATTCGTATAAAAATCACACCATACTAGTCCACAATATCAGACCCTATACTACAGTATGTTTTACGAGGTTTTGCTGGTCCTCATACAAGGTTTGTGCAACATACCATAACACTGTATGCTTGGTGCTCAACATTGAACATAATAGAGTATGAACACATGGGTGTGAGAATCTTACCTGTACACTTAGTATACTCCAACACAGGAGTGATATATACAATACAGTATGTATGTATGTATATCTTGATTCTCCTGCAAGCATGAACTTGCGAAAGACCTTTACAGGTTATCACGGCAAGCTGACCGAAGTCAGTCTCTAACATGCATATTTAACGTCCATGAATATGAGTTGGAATAACAACTCCTTAACTCTACCACATACATTGATATTGGAGTGACTCGAACCGGAGATCTAATGCTTTGTATCCAGTGGCGTTAACCACTGAGTTAACACTCCTGGATCATACCATACTGCCATCTCGTATGCTCGGTGCTCAGTACTGAACAATGGAGTAGGGACAAATGGCATCAGACTCGTGAGGATCTCACCTGTGCACAAGTACTCCAACACAGGAGTGATGTACAGTATCATACTATTCCATACTATACCATCTTGTATGCTTGGTGCTCAACATTGAACAATGGAGTAGGACAAATGGGCATCAGACTCATGAGGATCTCACCTGTGCACTAGTACTCCAAGGAGTGTTGAACAGTATCATACTATACCATACTATACCATCTTGTATGCTTGGTGCTCAACATTGAACAATGGAGTAGGGACAAATGGGCATCATACTGGTGAAAATCTCACCTGTGCACTAGTACTCCAATACAGGAGTGTTGCACAGTATCATACTATACCATACTATACCATCTTGTATGCTTGGTGCTCAACATTGAACAATGGAGTAGGGACACATGGACATGGGACTTGTGAGGATCTCACCTGTGTGCTAGTACTCCAGCATAGGAGTGTTGTACAGTACAGTATCATACCATACTGCCATTTTGTTGCTCAGCATTGAACAATAGAGTAGGGAAAAATTGGTGTGAGACTCGTGAGGATCTCACCTTTTTGCTAGTAGTTTACACAGTGTTGCACAGTGCCATGCCAGAGTCACAGAAGTCATCAGAAACTGTTTTATTAGATAGAAAAGGGCAAACTATATCATTTTTTTCGGCGCTATTTTGGGGCAAAACAGACTATTTTTAATGTCAATGGGATTTACACAGTTAAGGAAAAGCTAGGCCTAACCAAAATCTTCCCAAGACGAAAATTTCACCTACAATTTATGTTTAGAGGCCTAATAATTGTTCCAGGATGTTCCCTTCCTAGAACTCATTATCAATCTTAAATTACTATTATCAAGTTTGTAAATAATTATTGTAATTCAATTTACCTGGTACGTCTACCTCTGATAGCTCCTATTGACTTAGTGTGTAATCCAAGATGGCACTGACGCGATCATGGGCATGTCGCAATAATCGCTCGTAACTTTCCCTATGATGGCACTATACCCCTACAAAAAATACCAGCATGCGAGGAATGGTCTTGGGCATATTTAGAGCCACAAATCAGAGGCCAAGGGTATGGTCTTTGGAAACTATGATTTTTCAAACGACCCCTCGAAAATGGTGTCAAAATGACCCAAAATCGAGAAAGCTATAGCTATAGAGCTGTAACGCTGGAAATCAAAGCAGGGACTTTGGGGAAAGTTAGAAAAAGTTATAGAGCGATTATTGGTTTATATGAAGGCTTGGGATTTTTTTGAAAAATTTGGTCACTGAAGCGTGAAATTCGAGGTCGAGTCAAGCAAGGTCACTACATTTTCGAAAAATATTTTGAAAATGTTGTTCACCATGGACCCCAATCGAACTATTTTTAAATATTCGCCCCGTGTCTTTTCTTCAAAATAAGCCTATTGTTGGATAGTGCTCTAAAAAATATTGAAAATAATGGTCCTGATTCCGCAAAATTTGCGGGCGTGGCAGGAAAACGGTTAAAGACGTTGCCTACTATATAAATCACTCGTTCAATACCCATCAGGAGTGCCAAATCCGGGGGTAAAAAAAGGCCAAACTTTCTGACATCCGAGTAAGCCCCCAATTTCAGATATGTTTTTATTCGCCCAAAACATGCATTTTGATATGAGCTGTCTAATCAACTGTCATATTTTGCCGGTTAGATACTCTCTTATTGCTTTGGTCAATATTGTGCGTAATGAGTGGTGGTAGCCTAAATCTGACTATGAGAATTAATTAGGAGTACGCACACCTGGCAGTAATATCAATCTATTCAATAGAAAAGATTGCCAGCTAATTGCAGATGAATGGCTAAATGGGGGAGGTCATTATCAGATTATCGAGGTGGATACAGTATATACAGTTAGGCTACTGATGGAATGCACAAGAGGACTAAATTGGAACTCAAACTGATGAAGCACCAGATCTAGAGCGTACATGATTGGAGAGAGGTGCGGTGTGAAGGGGTGGGGTAGGGGGAAGATGTTAATGTTAATTGTGATATTTTTGTAATTGTGATATTGAATCTGAAATTCGGTGTTAGTGTTATTATACTTCGAAAATCATTGCACTGCCGTAATTAATACAAAAATTATATAAACAATCGCAAGCATGGCTATTCGAGATGGACGATGACGTCACTATCACGTACTATTCTCCATCCACTGCGACTGTACCTCCCCTCCAGGACCAAAGCCCAGGCCATGTTCGGTGTACGTTCAAAACTCTGCTGAATAGAGGATGGAACACGACTTTGTAGAAACAACTGCTCCCCGGACTCAACTTCATCTGGGACCAGCTTATACGAGCTGTGCTCGTTCTTGTTTCTATTCAGGCTAGACCTTAAGCTCAATCTATCTAGCAGGAAAACTTCGGAAAACCTATTACCATTAATATTTAAGTGTTGTACAAGATGTGTCCCGTACAACACTTTCATTATTCAGCGTTAATTAATTATTTTTTATCAAGAGAATGGTGCAGTTTTTAATGTTCACTATAGAAATGCTCTTCTAAGTTTACCGAGTTTTGCACTTTTGTGTTAGGCATAGGGGATATGCACATTAGGGTAATGATTTGCACCATATGCGGTATTCCTCGGGTGGGGGGTGCTCGGTCCATGCTATGACTCGAGGCCGGTTTTAGGCGTGCTCGGTTGATATGCCCATATACCGGGATGGATCGCCGGTTAGGCCTATTATGCGACTTTAAAAACTGTCAAAATGTTGTTGATACATGCTGCGCGCTCTTGAGATTTTTTTTAGCACTTTGAGTAACCAATTCACGATTACGCAGTATCCTAGTTTTGCGAGTAGGCACAAATCGGTTAGGACTCGACAAAGATAGGCTATACCCAAACAATCATTAGGATATTTTTGATACATTCCGCGCACTCTTGGGAAAAGAAAATATTTATGATTAGGGGGGGGGGCTGTTTCTTGGGGGGAGGCGGAGGATTTCTTCTGATTTTCGTTGGGGGCAGAGGGGCAGATCTTCAAGAGGGCGGAAAGCAGATAGCAATTGATTTTGTTTTTGTGTCTTCATACATACCGGTACCAATTTTTGTGCGAGGCCTATGCTGTGCACAGCTAGTCCATTACATTTGTACCGTATGCTTGAGGTCGGGTGGAGGTGACCCCTCCTTCCCCCACCCGTAATACAAAAATTAGTATTCGGTACAGAGACATGCAAATACACATTTAGAACCGGTATCCGCTCTGCCATGTTGGGGGATTTCCCCTCCCCCATAGGCGTACGAGGCTGGAGTCTGGGGAACAGCGCCCCCCCCCCACAAGAGCAATAAAATTATCGATTTCAGGGCACTGGCACTTTATTTTCAAGGCATATTTAACCAAATGTCTCTTCATTTTTCAGGGAAAATTAAACCCCCCGCCCCCTGTGAAATGTGTTTCCGTAGGTCCACGTCCTCCCCTACCCTCCCTTTCCCTGTTCTTTTGTTCCTGGCCTAGACACCTGATTCTTACAGTTAGCCTATGTATTCAATATGAAGTAATATGTTCCAACTGAACCCTGTTGGTTAATATGTACGTACATGTGTTAAAATGTATATGAACTGCCTATATCACAGTATTGAGTGTTTACACAGACTGACCACTCCATGGACTGACCAGGCCTGAGGCAGTTTATTATATGACCTTGTTGACATATTA
>JAODUJ010243412.1:0-10348 GCA_027564615.1 Psolus chitonoides
TTATAGAGGTGAAAGGCGAAAATTTGCGGGAGAAACGCGGAGAAGTGCTATTTGTGATCGCGTTTCAAAGTAAGATTGTTCTCAGTCAGGACTAACGAGGCAATATGTGGTAGCAAAAGTTAGGATACTCTGTACAGTATAGGTGTAGTCTACACATTGTTATGTATGGGCTATGAAAGCCCCTTAACTTTTTATTGGACAGACGTAATGGAGGTGAACGGCACAAATTGGCGTAAGGCTGCATGGTAACTATGTGGTAGCCTAACGTTAGGATACTGTGTACAATATAGATGCAGGCTACACATGTGTTAAGTAGCATATGGCAGTCCAAAATGAATGAAAAATGACCATAAAAATGATATTTTCTGGTGCGTGAGCATACTCCAGGTGATGAAATTGATAGCATCATTTTGCATCTCAGCTTCCTTATGAGAGCTGAATTTTTCTAAAGGCAAAGGGGGACACCACCTCCCCTCAAACCCCTCCCCCAGGACGGCGTTCACACGTACAATCACACATTTTCAGGTTGTATTTTGGAGCCTCACTTACATCTCTGCGTTGTGCATTGGAGTTCCGGTAGTGAATGCGGGTGAATCAATAAAGCTATGTAAGGTATGTGTAAGATATACAGTGATGGGTGAGCTTGAAGTATGGGTTAATCAACGACCTAGCGTGCAAGGAATGCCCGAGTGCATCCAGCGATAGCATTATCCCCCAAAGAGTGCATTATCGTGTGAATAATGCACGCCAGGCCATTGATTAACCCCGTTCATTCATACAATGTGATTTACGCATTAAAAACTCTAAAAGTTGGACCAGATTTTACCAGAATAGTGTCAAAACAAGTACTCCCACGACAAAACGTAAAAAATAATACAAGTGTTCAAAATAAAGTAACAACGCTGTTTGTGAAACATCAACGTGGAAGCAACGATTGAATCTATTAGCGCAATTCTCAACGAGTGTTCAGTGTTCTTAATAAGGGTCTCCCCAACTAGGTCTCCCCACCAACAATGGTTTATCTGAACAATACGCACTAAGGCATCCTTTTCCACACAGCTACAACTATTCAGTGCGTGCACTGCGCCTAGTCAGACATTTGCGCGTACGCGTTCTTGTGCGTTTCCCCTTTCCATAATATTCTACTAGTAACACGAATCTGGAATTACACGCGCATACAGCTGGAGTTCAACGCGCAGGCTAGCTGTGATGAGTGTGTTTATGTAAGAGTAGCGTGACACTGACCGTGGCATGAAATACAGCGTACGCACTACGTACTGCATGTTATTGGTATAGTATACTGCACACACGTACGAATGTAGGCCTACCAGTACTACCTACATGTCCGTGTAGATATGGGGGAAAAGTTTGCCTCTTCTGCAACACTACATTCATTGGATATGTCAATATACAAGGTAAGATGAATGTTTAGGCTATAGTTAGGGAACAATGAGTGAATGAATCTTAGTTCGCCCAAACAATATTGAAAATTCAGCGTCATTTACATTCGTCATTTCAGCGTCATGTATCATACAAAATTGTGGCCGTCTATAGTCGGCAGATAGTCGAATTATTATTTCGGTGTACGCGCTAGATCGGTACATTTATCCGCCAGTTATTTGTCATAGCTGATCTAGCAGTGCATTAACCGTAGGATAATGCATGGTCAGCTGATCAAAATGGGCAAATCACATCCCAGGATTATTAGCAAGTATGAATGGACATAGCCTACATACATTGTGATGATAATTTTTGGATGTACAATTACAGTATATTGCAGAGTACTAACTTGTTAGTTGACATAAATGTTGAACCACCTCCCTCGCTCAAATGTGAACACGGCCTAGATCAATCAATGTAACTTCCTCTCCTTGAGGAAATAAAACATTGATCCACTGTGCTCACTCAAAATGTGAACACGCTCATATTTTTTTTCATTCAACAGCACATTTGTGTGATCAACGATGCAGGGAAGAAAACGTTTGCAGTCTGAACCAGAAGTATCCAGAGTTGTGGCGCCCTCTATTGATCATCTTGAAACGATCTGTCCAACATTGATGTTAACGTGAAGTGCGAATCATACACCTATTCCATGTACATTATAATTTGCTGTGTTTCATGCTAGCACCAGAGCCCAATGTTTTGTGGTTGGTGCAATAAAATAGACTAATCATAGCACAGATTATGAGAACGGATTATAGCAGCACATTTTGCATGAAAAGTGACATTAACACTTGCAATAGGATATGACACCAAAATATAAACAATACGGAACTTGATATGTATGTAGAGTATACACTTTAATATATTTACAGTGGACAGCCACATTCATTGATCGGGGGTTAGGGGTTTGTAAGCCCCGATTTTCCGGGATTGCGGTAAATCATGGAAAAAACAGATTTTCCGATTTTCTACGGAATTTTGAAATTTCATTGTGATCCCGGAAAATCACGAAAACAGACGGTTTTCCGATTTTTTCACTTCACACACAAATTCAAATCACTGAATTTATAATAATTAATGAAACATTAAATTAGCAACGAACACAGCGTAATTTAAATAGATTTTAAACTACTGTATAAACTGTATTCATTCAGTTCTACAGTATAGAAGATTCACCTAGTCCTAGCCCAATATTTATTCCGGCTACTGTCCCGCGGCTGGCAGCAACTAAAACAGTAAGACACGCCGACCATGTATAGATCACTGGGATGACAAACAAATTGCCAGCACAGTAGCGTGTAGATCTGGGTGTGGCCAGAGAGGTGTTTCACTTTCGATGATATACTGTATTGTGATTGGTTTATTAGTTTCTCACTATTTGTAATCTTGATTAATGGATTGTCTGTCACGGGAGTGGAAAAACTTGCGTAGTATTATGATGCAAGACTGCAAGTATTCTGTCACTGTCGTCTATGCAGCACTTTCCCGTCACTCATGATACATTAACACTGTGAGTCTGTCGTTGTTATTTATCGAAACTAAAATATTTTAAAATGTTTTTAAATTTATAATCATTTGATACTCGTATAGGGAACGAACACGGGAATATTATGGTTAGCAAGCCAGAAGAGTTGTCTTTTAGAAAATATAATTTTTTGTTCACTATACTTTATGGATTTTTTTTATCACAATTGAAAAAAAACACAGGTGGAAATCTTTTTCATCCCCGGTTTTTCAATAAATGGTTGTAGCTGCTGTACTAGAAGCTAGACCGTTGCCACAGGCAACTTACTTGCAGCGTGCGAAACACGTGGCATCACGGATAACTAAGGAATCTGCTAATTTTCATTTTGTGTGAAACAGAAAATCACGGAAAATGAAAAGTTAAAAACGGAAAATAACAGATTTTGGAAAGTGGAAAATGGAATTTGCTCATTTGTAGAGCGGAAAATCGGGGGCACTAGGTTTGGAGTGTATCTCTAGCATCTGAGATCTCTCGAGAGTGACTCAATTGTAGGGTTCACTGAACTCACAATTCTAATCAGTAAAGGATTAGCTCATCCATTTTGAATCAAGACTACCAGTTGGCTCCATGGCCTAATTGGAGGGGCATTCACATATAAGCGAGAGGTCCGCGGTGCGATTCCCCGTGGAAGCCAAGTTGCTTTTTACTGCATCCGGATAAATTATAAACTTATGGACAATTGTCCATTCTCATGTCTGATATTTCTTTATGCAGTCGCCTTAGTCACAATCAGGGTTGATAGTAGGTTGCACAGATAGTAGTTTTTTAGTTATCATGCCATAAAGATGACTATCACTAATAGGGGGTACGGACAGCTCAAAGTAACACTTGCATGAATAAATGTGAATAACTTTGTGTTTTTAATGTATTGTTATGTTAAATCATATTTATTTTATGTGTCACTTGCTAATAAGACTATTTCTGCCCAATTTGTGGTTATATTTGCACTCTACAGTCTTTATTTCTCTTTTGTCTTGCAAAACCACCTTATTTTTAAGTGAAATACAAACTATTCCATTAGGCCTTGGTGCCCTTCACCCTTATCATGTTGAGGCTATTGAGGGTGGGCTTCATTTTGACTTCAACAGAGCCCTGCAGGTGCGACCATGGGACCAAGAATATTGTTGTTCTAGTCTAGCGTCATCATATTCTAGAGTTTAGACAGAAACGCAAATGTGGGTGTCTCGTACGATATGGTAGAGCAGTTTGACATTTGTTTATAGGGCGCCCTCATTGGCGAGATATCTCGTTTTAGCATGATAAGGGTTAAAGCCAACAGGAAAATGGCCTTGCCCTGATGCTAGCTTATTTCCAGCCCTGTCATGCTGGAATAAGCCCCCCCTGAGATTACACTGTATGTCAGAAACAATATTTTTTTAATCGCATACGACTGCTGATCGAGCGAATGCCTCAATTATTGAACTTTTAAGCCCCTTCCACATTATGCGACTCGACTCCAGGATTCTAAAATGGCACGGCCAAATAGCTATCGTTCAATTTTGAAGGATTTTTTGTACGACATGGCCATCGACAAGGGCACGATAGTCATGGCTGTCAGTTATTTTGAGCACTGCGACCCGGGGTGTCCACACTATGCAAAAGCAACCCTAGCAAAATTGTGACCTTCATTTAACACTAACCAACATGGCGAGAGGAAAGCGACACTTGGTAGTTTTGTTTATATCATATATTTTTTGTGGAGAGCAATTGCCATCTGAGGTAAACAGAGGTCAAACGATGGAAACTTTCAATTATGCTAATCATGTTTTAATTCTGAAAGTAAGGAATCGCAAAGGCCTTCCAAAGGATTTTTTGTTATTCGTAGAAGTTGTTTCCCTGCATGAACTGTGCTGTGTTAAAAGTTGCAAGTCTACAGCTCTCCCTCTGAATAAAATATTTTTTCTTTTCATGTTCATACAGGAGCTTTATGCACCTTGGTGCAGGACTAAGCGTCGGACTCAGCGGAATGGCTGCTGGCTTTGCTATCGGTATCGTAGGAGACGCAGGGGTCCGTGGGACAGCACAGCAACCACGGCTCTTTGTTGGAATGATTTTGATTTTAATTTTCGCAGAAGTCTTGGGTCTATATGGTCTAATCGTTGCCCTGATCTTGTCTACAAAGCAGCCTTAGGTCCGCTCTGGTCCCTGGACTATAACCTTTGTGTTATGTGGAGTTAGGAAACCTGAGATATGGTTGTTTGCATTGTCTGATTGGTGAATTAATTAGCCTTCCCATGCCTGTTTCCTGATTTGAAAAAATAAAATAATACCGCAGCGAATGGCAAATGTGGAACAAACAGCCAATTCTTGTTTACTGTTTGTATGTAGGCAATGTAGATATATTGATCATGTTGAATGAAGCCAGTTAAGGTTAAGATATTTTGGAATATAAAGTACTATTTCTTCTCAAGATTATTTGTACATAATCATCACATATGTTATTTAATTCAAACATAACATAAATCATCAGTGCAGTAAAATAAAATGGCAGGTGATTGGCAACCAAGTTAAAGCAGCTCAGTGAGTTCTTGGGTAGCAGTAATTGAAATCTTCAACATTTGCAAATTTCACTTTATTTCAATTGAGAATGTGAAACTTGGTTGATTGGAAACCTTGGTTCTTCCACCAAGATCATTCCGAAGGAAACACTGCTCTCTAGCCGATTGTGGAGAATTAAAACTTTCGTTCAACATTTCCAACTTTGCTATCATTGCTGGTGAGTGACATTATTGGAAGTGGTTGTTTTGGATGGTACATGATTTCAAAATGCACCATTACCCTCAATGAGCTTCTTTAAAGTCCGGCAAGACTAAAAAAAAACTCGTCATTGATAATAGGCATGTCCTCTAATCGGGCCTTGAAATTCAAAATTCAATAAAGATCAACCAAGCAATCTATAGTTCTGATTTTTGGTGTGGAGGTTTCTGACATATGAAGGTACGTTCCCAGAAAGTTTGAAGCGAATGGATTACGTGTCGCTTGACCTTTTAAGTAGGGGTACTTGGGAAAGTTGCTTCTCTGAGAAATTTTGTTTCCTGTCTAACAGGAAACTTGTTATGTACATATATTAAACAAATGAGGTATGTTTTGTGCTGAATATTTTACATGTCAGGCTACAGTATTCAGCTAGAGTACCACACAAGCTAGATCTGGCAATCTGCTGACTGCAGTCAATGTAAGGACAATAGACTCCGGTAGTCTGTGACTACTAAAATTTGTGCGGACAACCAGCTTATGAATGCTAACTTGGAAGAACAAGTTCTACAATGTTAATAACACCATCTGTGAAAATATCATAGAACATAGAAGTTAGTAAAATGAAGTAGGAGCACCCAATCTGTGACTAAATTGAAAGTTCATTCTTTTCAGGTGGGGCAATTTCGAAATTCATTTCAGGACAACCAGATTTTCTATCGGGCAACCAAAACAGGCACAATGAGTGCCTGGACCCAATCTACTTTACAGTTCAGAGGGAGTTAAAACATGGTTCAAGTTGTTTAATTCTCCACACTACTCACTGCCTTCTACAAATGGGGCCTATTTACCATATCGTCTGTTAAATAAACACAGTTGGCCTGCTTATTTACCCGATCGTACGTACCCTAACCTGTGATACTAAACATGCCTGACATACGTACACAAGTGTATGCAATGTTGTTAGTGTATGTAGACTGTGATCGGGTAAATAGCCACAACCTGGGCTGCAGGGATGCTGTCAGGAAGGAATCTGATGGACAGCCTGGCCTAACAGTTTAAATGTGAAAGTAAAACTGTTCAGTGTCTAGTTTCATTTGAAGGAGCTTAGTGAGTTTATTTTAGCCGAGGAGAGTAAAATGTTTGATGGGGACTATCAATTTTTCCCTGTCAAATATGCTCTACAGAGGGCTTTGATCCAATGTGGACTTTTGTAAAAATCTGTCAATATTTTGCCGATCCAATGTTTTACCGATGGTAGGAAGCATCAGCCGATGCCCAGTTTATAGTATGAACCCTAGTTTTGATTGGCTGGGGCCGGGGCTGACAAATTGGCGACACACAAACTTGCTGAGCGCCTTTAATAATTTTTGCATGTTAAGACTACCTGTGGTAAAAAAAAATTGTGACATAGTTTAGTTATTTATGTTTGTGAGTTCTTGAAAGGTCATTATGAAGTAGATCAAAGTGTTATTCCTGAAGATATAAACCTATTCTGTTCTACAGTACATTAATTGTTACAGTTTGATTAGTTTGTCAGATTTTTGTTATTATAACATTTTTTTTCTGTTTTCCCTTCAAGAACCAATGGCCCGCCCAACTTTTGAAGAGATATATTGTGGAGCAATCAAATACAAGTATTTTCCCGAAAACCGCTTTGAAAAATCTTGTTTAGTTTTTCGAGCAACAAGTTATTGAAAGTTGACAACTTGAAGCAAGTTTGATGTCACACAGGGACTACAAGCTACTTTGTCCTATGTATTTCTTTATAATTTGTTTAATTATTTTTCAATGGAAAAACCAATTATTTTGAGTGACTTTTAAAAGTGATAGGAAGAAAATAGCAGTTGTCATTAATGTAAACAACAATGATAACATTGAACTTGCAGTCCCCCCTGTATGACACCATAGACTTGCTTCCAAATCCTCAACTTGTCAAATCCAAAAAAATTGATACCTCGAAAAAAAAAATGAATGGTGTTTTCGGTGAAGTATTTGTATTTGATTGATCTACAATATATTTCTTGAAAAGTTTAGCCTTCAGTTCCCCTTTAATATGTAAATATTTCAATGTTGGAATATCAGTAGCCATTGTAATTACCTAGGCTATTCAAGCCATCATATTATTTCACTCGAGCAGTGTAATATGCCTGGTCTCTTTCATGGAAACGTAAGAGTGATTTTCATACAAATCACATTATAATGGTAACAATGAATAATAATCCTGTATGTGTTCATATAAGAAAGATGAGTAGCATTTTAGGTGGCAAATTATCCATCATTCAGAGTATGAGTGGATCAGTGTATATCCATGATTTTTCAAAAGAGATAACAAATTATTCATTATAAAAAGTTTTTTTTGCAAGGAATATATACTTATTTAATTAGGTAAATTGTTGTGGAGTTCAGACACAGCAGACATTGAATAAAAATGCAGTTTTATGTGAATACTATCAATGGGCTTTATGAACGAAACCATATTTCTGTTCTACATGGCAGGGTGTCCTAACCTAATGTAGCTGTAGTATATGAAACTATTTGTCAAAGTGTTTCAAATGCTGACACGGTTGCTGCGATGTGTACATTTTAAACTTACTACTACAGTGTACTTGTATAAATAGGTGACCATTTTAGTATATGGGTTTGAAGCCCTTGTGGCTTGGGTCGAGAAAACCGCCATGGAACTTCTTCTCGTAACCTATGCCAAGTAATGAAGAACATTTAATACTGAAGGCTAGCGATTAATAAAGCAAATTTTGTTAATGATAGCAGTGTATTATGGAAAATTAAAATCTTGGTCAAGAAATTGTTCCATAATAATTATGTTTGTGTTGACTAATTTTGCATATATTTAAATTGCACTAACCTAACTCAACAACTTTCCATATAATTAGGCACCTGATATAAATAATAATTTTGCCTTCATTTTGCCAATTTTCGGTTACATAAATGGTTGAAATATGGTCCCTCCCTGCCTAAATGAAATGGTGTATAAATTTGTATTGGTATACAGTATTTACATGTGTTTCATACAAATTTCGAGCTTGCCAAACCAGAAAACTCACTGTGTATATACGGGTCAACATCTAATATTCTTTGTCATATAGACAACGCCACTCTCTTCATAACGATATACAACTTGCGTGGTCAAATGACTACCATAAGATAATGTTGCTGTAATAATTGATAAGCTTGGTCATCTGCTTTATAATTATAATGGGAGTGCTTCCAAATTATTCTAAGTGTTCTCAAAGTAACTGTGTAAATTGATAACATTTGAACATGACTGGCGTTAAGTGTGACGTCATTGCCGAGGATTTGATCGGTTGCATGCCTGTGATTTGTAGTAGGTAGATGAAAACAGAGTATTCTGTGTTATATGTTGTTAACAGATAACTATTTCAAAACATAATTTCAAAAAAGACAGTTTTCAGAACCATAATAGGTTATTGACCACTCCAGAGAATTACAAATTCTTGTCGACTGAAATTATTTTATTAAAATGACCATTTTACACGGAGGCAGTACAGGCAACGTCACACTTATTTGGAAGGAGATAATAATAGTGAAAGTTTTTGTTTCTTTCTTCAGTAGGGTGATAAATGAAGGTGGTTGTTTGTTTAAGTGGTTGTAATAGCATGCTTGGTTTCAATGACATTAATTCCCATGAAAAGAGTAAATGTTAAATTCATTCCATTATGTCCTCCTGTTATAATAGGTGTATGCTAATTAATGTTACAGATTACATTATTTGATCTATAAATGTATATTCTCATCTCTCTCCTCTTTGGTATCCTTCTGTTTAATAGTAAGTTTGCCAGAATAAGAGTTTCTACAAGAAATATTGCTGAGAATTGAAGAAACTTATATTTGCTCCCATAGCAAAATTTGTTTGGTGCTGGAAATGCAGGCATCTGCTTTTTCATGCAGAAGTTGAAAAGGATGAGTTCGGGGGCTTTCTTCGAAAGTGCTGTCAGTGCATAAATGAATACGGGTGGGGGGGGGTGGGGGCAGCAGCTCCAGAGAATGTTCCACCTCCCTTTAGTAATAAATTGTGGAAAATGCTATTTTCCAGTGAAAAGTTGCCTCTATCTGAAATTTTCTCTCTCCCTAGTTGCAACTTCTTCCACTCTTGCATTGAAAACCTACATATTGTCAGATCAACAGAAGTTTAAGGGGGAAGGTAATTGGTTGATTGTAGTATATTCTCTCACCAGGATAGCAGAAGAGTGGAAGTCATTGGAGCTCATACCATTGGAAGTTTAAGGTCGATGGGAGTATTCTCAAAAAGTGAGGGGGATGCATCCCCCCATACGAATTGCATTAACACTGTTTTAGGTAGGTGTTCAGAGGTCATAAATAAAAAACCTTGTAAACATGGTACCTCCATAAGATTAAAGTTGGCAGTTCCTTAGCGAGTACAAGAAGCCCTTTTGATTACTTGCAGAAGGCAAAATGAATTTATGCAGTCGCATCTCTTGTAAGCATGTGTACGAAGCTCGTACGGAGTACAAGAACTCTAGCTTTTCTATCACTCTGTCCACAATTGTTCAAATTGCTCCCATGCGTACACGGATTGTCAAAACCTTGGCACACCAAGTGAAAACATGAACAAGGGCACTATGGTTCCTTGCTTATAAGGTAAGGTCACATGCGACCTAGACATGGTCTAAATTAAGGGTTAAT
>JAODUJ010243523.1:0-10347 GCA_027564615.1 Psolus chitonoides
CCAACAAATTGGGGGGGGGGGGAGAGGGCAGACCCCCTGCCCCCCGCCTCCTACGCCTATGAGTCCCCCCTGTGAAAATGACTCCATGCGCATAAGGGTTATTGCTTTTATTACATTTCAAATAATAAGTTCAATAGATTCCCATCTGCCAAGTTAGAGATATGAACTGGAATTGAAAGTTACGTAACCTCCGAAATTCTACATTTCAAATCAGGTGAGGGGGTTTGAAGTCTGACTCTGAGATTAAAACATATACCAACTACAGTAGACGATACCTTGGTTAATGTTACCAAAACAATGTTAGTTGAGGATATCAAGATGATCATGATTGAGACGGTTCCTAGTAGGGTACAAACGATAATCGGACATCGAATCGGCCAATATTTTGTACTATCGGCAAACTATCGGATCAAAGAAAATCTCCATAATCTTGCTTCTGAACGATTTTTACCGGTGTTCACTTTGCATTGTCTTCTATTGTTGAGCCTATTTCACAGGAGAAAATGGATAATCCATCGAATTTTGCAGGAACCAACGGGATAAGAAGCAGTTGTTGAACGCCTTTTGATAAAATATACATTGTTTTCGGTTCAATACAAGCATTATTGAGACATTTATGACTTTCAATTAAAAAACAAACACGAATATCCACGGATTGGATAGGACATAGGCCGATGTTGTGAAAAGTATCGACAATCGGATCGACAAGGAAAGAACATATCGTTTGAGCCCTAGACAAATAGCAGAAAATGTTCACAAATAGACTGTTTAAAGAGTTATTTCTGCTTGGCCCACAAAAACTAAACTTTTCGAATAGGCTATTAATAGGGTAACATGTGGGAAATTGGCGCACCTAAGCATATATACTTCAATATCTCAAAAATCAAAAAAGAAAGTCCACATCAACTATGTTGAGTGGAGACCTAAACCATTCGTCTCCATAATGTATGAACACAATCTCAACTACTATTGGCCAATCAGTCAAAGTTTTGGCCCCAAAAAACAAGGGTAAAAAAGTCATATCCCCCCCCCCCCATTTGTTGGGTAAAATGGCGCACTATGATCTAAATATGACAGACAGCCTGAACATAGGTAAAGGTCTCATGAAACAACTTTATAAGTCAATTTATTGGCTCAATAATGCAACAGGAATACAAATAACTGCATTCCTAATGGCCCGGGTATTTAGCCTATCCTTGATGTATGCATCCAGATATTGATAATCCACTAGTTCTGAAACAAAATAGTCTTCAATTCCACTTTAAATAGGCCTAACATGTATTTTCGTGAAACTGGTATATAACTTTTACACACTAAATTATTATTTGGAATAGCCTACTGCTTTGGATGGACCCAATGTGTATTTCATGACAAAATTGTAAAATAGCATGATAAAGTAGCAACACTAATATCTCTCGAACACACTCTGATAAAATTGAAAGGAAAATCTGACAATATTTGCAGACATATATCAATAGGATGCATCATTAGCTTCATTCAACTTTGCGTCATATTATCCAATCACGACCACGTCATATTCCACCAAGTGTGGCAATTGTTTCAACATGCTCAATATCACGTTAGGCTAATTACAATGTCAACCCAACCACCCCTCGTTATTCGTTAGACCCCAATACACGTTTTGAGCAAGTTATTTCTCGTTGGGATACTGCTTTGCCATTTTATGTGAGAAAAAGGGGGAAGTACTGCTTCACACCAGCAGTATTTTGAGGGGGTTGAAGAAAAAACTCACCTTTTTATCTGTGAAATTCAACCCTATCCAGGCCTTCAATTAGCACGAACTGTTTGTTGCTGTAGGGACGATAGTCAACGTTCATACTCAAAACAGTTATTATGATGACACTCGTCATATTTTAGTCACAAGGGAAAATCCTTACATTGCGTCATATTACCAAGTGCGCCAATTCACCCCATGTTACCCTATAACAGTACGGTTGATAACCATTTCGGGGGACAACCCCGAAGGGAGAAATTTTATGTTAATTAGCCTATTTCGGCATTATGGGTACACAGCAGCCAGCCGCGTCGCAGCCGTTTCACGAAACAACCATATATCCTATGCCAGTTATCGCATGTATAGGCCTATGTGTGCTAAGATTTCCGACGCGTATGATGCATGAAAAACCAATTTGTAGGCATATCCTTACGTTTCTAAATTTCACATACAATATGTATCACAGTTCGTTTATTTTACGATGTCATATAGCCTACAGTTCAAAAGTAGCCTCCATACGCTGTAAATAACAACGCGGTGAGTAGCCCATGTTTCGTTTAATAAACACGCCGTTACAGCTGTGAGGTAATATGCTACACTTACACGTAGTGCCCTAATATATATGATTCGTTGCATAGTGTTTAAACTTAACGCAGTATCACGTGAACTATGTGTGACCAGCCCTATGCACGATCATAATGGGTTTGTGTGTGTTCACGCATAGTATATTCGGTGTATCAAAACGACTGTACTAGGTCTACCTTCGAGAAAGTCGTTGGATAATTCTCGAAATAGAAACGGTGGACTATTTGACATCTATTGGGTTTGTTTGTAGATTAGAATATCGTCCTTCGAAATATATACGTCATTAGTATTTCCGTTGACGAATTAATTTACTAGAGGCGTTATAAAGAATTACGGCTATGTAGTTTATTGTTTGAAATCAAGATGGCGGCCTTATGAATAATAAATAATCCCCCGTTCAGGAGACAGTTCATTGTCCCCCGAAAAAAAGTTATAAACTGGACTGCATAATGGATGTTTATGTGCAATAGTACGAATATTTCCATCCGTTAAAAGATTGAATGTTCCATTCAACGAGGCGAAATAACACCTAAATAGATCTTTGTCGTTTGTTTGGAGGATAATAGAGGATATGAAAACTATATAGCGCGTACGTAATGTCAAAGGTTGCGATACAGCACAGTGCAGCTACTACAGCGTGTATAGAACGGATCGATAGTAACAAAAATGCACGGTGAATAGTACCAAAATGCACGGTTGATCACGTAGCTGTTAAATAGTATATTTATTGAATGACACGTGACCAGCAATCCTCAAATCAAATGAGGAGGATTTCATGAGGTGTTATACAATACCCTTTAATTGATACCGTATCACTCTGTATTTTGATATTAAATTTCATAGATAGCATACTGGTCGTTGATATTTTCGTCGGTTAGAGACGGATATGACCTATAGGCTACTGTTACAGTCAATCGTTTACATATTTTTCTATAATTACATTTGCTGTAATGAGGAAATAGATGCGCACTAGACTGTTTCATGCTTGTACCATGAATGACCTATAGTAGTTTGTAACGATAGCAGGACCGATAGTTTATACAGTTAGACTGCATACATACACACATTGTATTCAGTTTCTAATTTCCTCATAAAAACACCTAACATTCCGGGCCTACTTGTCTGGGTTAGGGTGTTAGAATTCTGTTTTGTTTGCAATGCCTGGCACAGGCAAACAGTCCTGCGTCAGGTTGCGTGTGTGGAATATGACTCATATTGTATTACCATACAATAGGCCCTACGTACAATAAGCATAACTTACAATTAGCCTAACGTACAATAAACAAAACTTCCAATGGCTGTTAACTTTTCAACTTTTCAACAAAGAATTGTAATTTGAGCCTAGTCGGTGACGCTTCATTGGTCTCTATTGTCAATATTCCGTAATTGTACCGGCACCCCTGGATAGGTTTTCCCTCCATTTCGCCTAGTCACTGTTTGTTTATTTTATGAGCCGACATGCATTTTTTGGCGAGCTTTATTTGTGATTTCGTCATTTTGGGAAGTAGAGGGTTTTCAGAGAGTACTAGTTGTCTATAATCCTGTTAGAACATTTCCAAATGGCGTCGTATCTGACGAATTTGCTGATAGTCGTTGGTGCTATCCAGTGTTTCTATTCGATATGTACAGCACAAGGTAAGAATCTGATCAAAACTATATAATTTATTCAAAATCAGGCTGAAAAAAATTGAAATCTTTGAAATACCCTTTCTCAATTATTGGATAACACAACTAGCTGACTTGTGTGTAACATATAACTTCTCTACAAAATGTCCTCTATACTCGGGCTCAAATTCTATCGATGTCTTAAGGACGTGTTTGTCAAAAGTGGTTCTGTTGATTAATTTTCTCAGTTGCTGATTGGTTGTACCGGTGTGGCTGTGGTTGTCAGATCGTGGAGATATATATATATATATATATATATATATATATATATATATATCCTTCGTTAAGCAATAGCCGTGTGCGCAGACAAAAACATACAGTTTCCACTGCTTCAAGCACAAGGCGTCTGGAGTTATTTGGTATTTTCTGGATATCGTTGAAAATCGTAAAACAATTTCATTTTAAGTTTATTCCCAGAAACGACGAGGTCATTCCAGAACAACTCTTGATATAGGCTGAGCAAAAAGCAAGTCATGAATTCTGTACAGTATGTTCCTAACGTAATGTGTTATTTCTCTACTGAAACATCTTCAGTATAACAAAGGAATCACAATTTATTATTGCAATTTATAATTGTATTCCATGTTTTTATCTCCTAAAAATTGATATATAGACAGCAGGCGATTGCATGAGAGAGGTGTTTCATTCTATGTTGTATAGTGTTCGTGTTTTATCGTAGTGGGCTCATTCAAGTTCATGACACAAGTTTATTGATATATGAAAAAGAATTATTCTGTTGTGAAGGAATAACGAAAATGCCCAATAAAACCGTTTTTTGCCGTATTAGTTTGATCAACATCATGTTTCAACAGTTGTGTTATGAGAAGCATGTGTGCAAGAGTGATCAAATCTGTTCCCCCCCCCCCCCCCACCCACTGTCATCCCCCTGGGGTCTCTCCTCTCCCAATGTATATAGGTATATGGTCTGGAAGTTTCAGTATCCAGACCTCGATTTCAACTTCTTGTCACTAACTAAAAACTGCTAGTGCATACAATTCTTACTCGCTAAATAAACTGCCAACTAGCTAAGAATGTATTAATGTACGGTATACTAAGAATTATACTTCCTGAAAAATGTGAGTGCCTTATATTTTCTACTCGCAGTTAGCGAGTGATATAGTGCGAAATTCGAGGCCTGTCAGTTTATCACTTCGTTTTGCATATTTGGGACGACGTATAATAATAAAGATAACAGGAATTACAGTATTTTTCAAGATTGAATACAATAGACCGATAGAAGAAAAAAGTTAAAGAACGTGGAAAACGTTTGGAAAATTTGCATATGCACTGTCTACTCCAACTACACGTAAATCTAACACGTTATAAAACACTTACAAGACAGTCATGAAGAGAATAGTTCAGTAACATGTTAGCTAAGAGGTAAAGAAATACATGCAGTAGGCATACTTCTTTCTTACCCCATACTACTTATTTCAAGGGTACTACTTTGTGAATAAATATGTCTAGCTTCGTCGTGGTGTCGCTTTTAACGCTCTTATTCAAGTCTACGACGGTCTACAAATGCTAACACCCTCTATCAAAACATTCTCTGAAAGGTCAATGAAATTATACGAAAATAGATAGACAGGATAACAATAAAATTTGTGAATCAAAGTCTTCGATGACGTATTCTTACGCAGTATGGTGCGTGTACGAAGGAAACACCCTGCAAGGTTACAAATTTGAAACTTTGAAGGAAACTATGTCTTCCTTTACAGCCATGTATGCGTATAGTAGTGTAGTCTATGATCGTTACTCGAGGTGTTTGGTAATGTTTTCACGTGAGCAACATGTAGAGTAGGAATGTGTGAATGAAAATATTGCAAGGTCTGTGATATTTCTTTGAGACAACCTGTGGGAAAATGAGAGCAAAATGTTTCGCAATCTTGCTTAGAAGTCCTACTCTATTCATAGAGCATGGATATATAGTACTTTCTAACAAGAGAGGGGGTGGCTCTACGAATGTACGGGGAGGGGGAGGGTAGGATCCATGAATTGACCTATTGATATTATACACACTATTTTTAACAACATTATTATTATTATTATTATTATTATTATTATTATTATCATTTGACCTCATATGACCTCTGGTGACCTCTAAACGATCTTCAAAATGTTCGACACCAATAGTGACTACATGTACCAGCTTTCATATCCATCCGACAGACTTTAGTATTTGGGCCTAAAATGACTACTATATACAATGACCACAAGATGACCATCTACCCAAAATCACTGAACACCCCGAAGGTAACACTACCAGATTATTATTATGACAAACCTTGAACACTGTAACATCGAAACTGTAGGAGAAAAACATTTCTTAGTAATTTCACCTCACATTACCCCTGATGTCCTCAAAATGACCTTCACAATTGTCGGCACCCTATATTGACAACATGTACCAAGTGTCATGTCCGTCCGACAAACTGTAGTAATTTGGCCTAAATTGACCACCAGAATGGCCACTAGATGACCATCCATCGAAAATCACTGACCACAATATTATTATTATTATTATTATTATTATTATTATTATTATTATTAGTTACCACATTTATATAGCACTCTTTTCATACTAGAGCATTTTCAAAAGCGCGTTACAATAACAACAAGACCAACAAAACCCCAAAATATAGACACACCTCCTACGTCTACCGGGCAAGAATAAAAAGATAAATTTGGATACAGCTTAAAAATAAAAAATAATTATCAAATATGAGAATAGTAGAATGTTAAAAATACAGAAGACTATAACAATATAAGAATGTGTTATAAAATTATACTTAGAGATATTAAAAACATTTTAAAAGTTGACAGTAAAGTTCCTAAAAGAGGAGTGTTTTCAATAATTTCTTAAAAGTGGCTAATGTTTTGGCATCACGAATTCATTTGCCAGTGCACTCCATAGCTTACTATCAGCAAAGTTAAATTGTCTATCACCATATCTAGCAGTCCTAACTCTGGGGACCACTGAAGATAGGGAATTTGTTGATCTCAATGTTCTGTTAGGCAAACAGTAGTCTGGAATTAAGCATGGGGAATTTACGCGACGATTGCCGAGAGGAGTCTTAAGTTTCTCCCTTTTGTTCGCAACAGCCCGGCAGCGTCACGCCCCAGTACCCCTATATTCACATGCTCGAAATTCGCGGCACCCACTGGCAATTTCGAGCTATGCGTGACCAGGGGAAGAGATAGAATCACATGCGACCCAGACATGGTCTGGAGGGTTAAACCAGTCATTTTGAATATCGGCATTCTTGTGGAATATCACGTAATATCAAGCAAATGAAATGAATCTTTCAAGTCGAATATATTAAGGAGTATAGTGCATTAGTTTCCACGATATTCCATGTAAAT
Source organism: Psolus chitonoides (assembly GCA_027564615.1). Taxonomy (NCBI): domain Eukaryota; kingdom Metazoa; phylum Echinodermata; class Holothuroidea; order Dendrochirotida; family Psolidae; genus Psolus; species Psolus chitonoides. The sequence goes on from JAODUJ010243523.1 coordinate 7,349, forward strand.
AAGTAGTTTAATTTGCGTTAAATATTCATTAGTTATCAAAACGATTGAACAGTGATCGTCCCATTTTTTTTGGGCCTCCGTGGATAGTCAGTCTGCCATTTTGAGTTTGTGGTCTCATACCTTTTATACCGTCTTTGAACCTTCGCAGATTGCACTGCAGATTTGAACATGACGTGTCATTATACAAAGGAACATTCTATGTGTGCATTCAGCGCCGTTAATTGTACCAGGCTGGTACTGGTTTGCACAGTCTGTTTTCATACACAATTACCCGGAATTCAATTACAACAAAGAAACTGCTTTGTAATACAACTAATAAAGGCTATATTTAACTTTATAAACCGCACAATTTTCAACTTAACAACGCCTGTAATTAAAGCCCTAAGCTGAGTGGAAAAGCGAATTTTCTAGGATAATGCAAATAATTCGATAAAGCAATGGATAGGCTTGAAAAAGGCAAAATCTCCCTTTTCTCGCCGCGCGCAAATTTCGCTACTTTGATGCTCTTCTTGCTCTTCATAATTTTTCACCGCGAAATCGCGCAACCGTTTATTTTTATTGCCCTAATCCATGATTGGTAATCGGTGTGTTGTGCTTGTGACACCATATCCTGCAATTTTACTATAATTTTTTTTCTTCAAATTTAGGCCTACTTTCCCATAATTCATAATAACTATGTTGTTTATACTATAGCTACATACGCATTGATCTACTATGCACTATACAGGCATATCTGGCATGATGTAACTAAATAGGGGAACAACCTATCCTTTTTTTTTTACTTTTTACTTGACTCGCTTCACTCAGATACTAATCTCGATTTTTTCACTATATTTCGGAGGGTTACTCGGTTAGCCGAAGCTAATCTCCCCCGCGGCCCTCTTTGAAGGGCAAGTTTACACACACTGTACTTTTATATGTTATAGAGCATCGAAAATTATGCCAGTAGCAGTTTATTCCAACTTCATAACATGATCAGTTACAGAGTTAAGACTGTCTGAAAATTGGTAATTTATTAGGATAGAATGGCAACATTAGTTGGTGATGATGTAATTTCCTTAGTCTTGTGAAAGTTATTTTGTTTCCTATTGTTATTTTGGCGACCTATAACACGCAAATCAGAATGTTATTATTTATAATATTTTAAAGCATTACGTCAGTGGGATGCAGTTGATGTTTACCGAAAGTGAGTTATTTTACACGTAGAGAACGTGTAGAAATATGCATTTACATTTCAAAGGGAAAGTAAAGACTTTAAGTAATAGCCAGGTATTGACATAGAAAAAAGGTGGTGTGGCGGTTCTAATCTGATTAAATCACAAATTTCAGACAGTCATCTCTCAGTAACCGAACATGCTATAAAGTTGGAATGAAGTGCTACTAGCATGGTTTCGAATGTTCTGTAACATCGTAGAATCAAATTTTAGGGTACATTTGCCCTTTGAAGGAGAACTGAAGGCAGCATTTTTGAAGAGATACGTTGTAGGGCAATCAAATTCAAGTACTTTACCAAAAAACTCCATTACAAAATCTTGTTTAGTTTTTGAGGTATCATGTTTTCTAACTTAAAGGAAGACTTTCAGCCTAAACAAAATTGCTTTCAGTTCCCCTTCAAACATTATAAAATCGTGAAATAGTTAAATGAAAAAGGATGATACAAATTAAAGGATATAACAGGAAGCACACATGAAGATAATACAAGAGATAAGACAGAAGATAAGATTTTATCTAAAAAGTCACCGCCTTGTTTCTTCTTCTAAGCATAATGATATCATCTATCTTGTGCTAATCGTTGCCAAATGGTAAGGCCTACGTAAAATTGCTGGCAATACAAAGCGTTTTTAACTTGACTGCTCACGATTGCAAATTAGCTCGAATAATGCACGCGTACGGCAGGAGTACGGGCTATATTTTACCCCAGTTTTGAACATTTTTGACATCGTGTTCTTCTCTGGCATGTCGCTGTTACCTATTTACCAATCTCACATTTTCTCGCTTTTCAATGTTGCTGATCTCGCATTTTTCATGGGAAAATTGCGTTTTTCCTAAGCCTAAATATAGACTACATCTCTAACCTAACACACCTCTGAACTTGTGATATACAATCCATTATACCCACGTACTATCAATTGAAGGGGGATTGAAGGCAACATTTTCGAAGAGATATGCATTAAAAATCTTGTTCAGTTTTAAAGTAATCTAGTTTTCTAATTTGAAGAAGTCTGGTTTAATTAATTGTTTTTTACTTCAACGGTTCACATTAATGACAACTGATGTTTTCCTTTTGGTTTGTTGAAGTACAAAATATATAAATAGTTCTATCACTCTCGAAAAATTTACTAAAATATATCAGTTCTTTCGTTGAAAATTAAATGAACAAATTATAAAGAAATACATAAGCCAAAATAGCTAGTAGTCCTGGTGTGACATCAAAGACTTGCTAAAAGTCTCCTACTTTTTCAATTTAGAAATCTTGATAACTCGAGAACGAAACAAGATTTTTGAATGCAATTTTTTGGTAAAGTAATTGTATTTGACTGCTCTACAACATATCTCTTCCAAAAAATTGCCTTCAGTTCGCCTTTGAGTAGGCGGCTATGCCGATATTCATAAAATGTACTTTGTGGGCCAAACAGGAACAACGTTCCGAACTTTGTGAGAAAATAAAATAATGAAGAACTTTGAAGAAGGAGACTTCTGCTTTGAAACTTTGCTAGTCTCTTTTTACCTCTTTTTAACACTCTAAGAATACTTATTCTTCACCATGAGTAACACAATTATACATAATACGTGTATCGTCGGGTAAAAGATTTCTTACAAGTTTGATAATGAATATAATATTGTACAGTTACTAAACATTTTTTTTAACTGTTCATAGGCAGGGCTGGATTAACCATAAGGCTAATGAAGCTACAGCCTTAAGCCCTCGATTATTTTAGGCCCTCCATTTCAGACAAACATTTTCAAATATGCCTGTTTTTACATGAACGAAACTATAA